>CAUYQV010077123.1:0-32016 GCA_963574575.1 Galagoides demidoff
TTGTTGCCTGTGGGGGGCAGGGTGACTCAATTGCTGGTATTTCTCCACAGCTGAGACTTCAACATAGAGTAACTGATTGAGTAGGGTAGGATAGACACCAGCTGAAAACAAGACAGAGCCACTTAGCCCCACCACACCAAACAGGTCCCCAATGTCTTGGACCATAGCACAGTATGGGTCCTTTGTTTAAAGCATTTTTACTTCCATCTCATCCTTGCCAGAATCGTACCCATCCCTCCACAAACTCTAACAACCCAACCCGACCCTCTTCCACCTGGGCCGTGAGTGGGCAATTGTACATTTCCTGGTAAGCTAAGCCAGAATTTCCTAACGTGCTCCATATTTATTATTTTATCATCCCAACTAAATTATGCTCCTTGTGGGCAACAATCAAACCAGTTAATAGTGATGAATATTTGCTTTTTACAGCTTCCTCACCTATGTTTCACCATAAGGAATCGATTTGCACCATTACTGCTACCTTTTAGAAAATAAGGAACCTCCACCTGAAAATTAAAAAAACGTACCTTATTGTTGGTTTTCTGGTTATAATTATCAGTGATATTGCTTTATTCTTGTTTAATATTCGTAAAACACAAAGGTATATTTGGAACATGTTCTGGTGATAATCAGTTGGGTCAAATTGAGTCTATGCTTGATTTTATCTCATGAGACCCAAGGTGACTGCTTTGTGCTTCCTGGTGTGATGGTCAGTTTCATGCAAACAGGATGACAAAGTGAAATAAAATATGGAACTCCGAGAAGTCAGCATTGCCTAGTGTGTGTGTGTGTGTGTGTGTGTAGTGTATTTTTATTATAGATGAGGGTAACCACACTTTTCATTATTTTTATACCCTTCATTTGAACAAATTATAAGTTGCTTGTAGAACTGACATATGAGCACAAATCTTCATGAAAAATAACATATTTTGAACCTCTCTTCCGAGTAAACAAAAATTATTTAAAAAAAAAAACTCACTGTCTGTACAAAACACAGCATAGAATCAGATGATTCTAATTTACTTTCTGCTTGTAATTCAGGTATGTAGGGGAATTCTCAGCAATTCCTTTCAGTGATTGATGGGCTGAGCTGTCGCCAGACATTTTACGACATCATGGCAAGTTGAAAGAGTTAATGATTCTAGAAGTAAGTACGTAAATACATAAAAATGTTTTATTTCAGGATGATGTGAATGTATTTCTGGTAAGGATTTTTGCTTTGAAATAATTTTCAATGGTGATGAAAACAAACTCAATCATGTTAGAACTATCTGCTGATGAATTTTTCTTTTTAATTTCTGTTAAAAATGAATTTGAAGATAATAGATTTTCATACAGAATGGAAGTTAAATTGAATAGTGGTATTTCATTATTTCTAAGATATTAAGTTTTTCTTTAACACATATAGTATACTCAGGGCTTATTCTATGAAAAATAATAATGTATGTAAGCAACTACTGCTAATCATAACAATAATAATGATTAATACTCTTAAAATTCAAAGGTTGAATTTATTTTTGTAGGTTTCTGAAGATTACCTTGCAGCTCCTGGCTGATGAGCCTCTGATGCACACCGGTGCCTCCCGTTATCCTGCACCCACTTCTGGGTATCTACCACTGGTTACCAACCTTATAAATTTTTTTTTTTTGGAGACAGAGACCCAAGCTATCCCCCTGGGTGGAGTGCCATGGCATCACAACTCATAGCAACCTCCAACTCCTGGGCTCAAGCGAGTCTCCTGCCTCCTCCTCCCAAATAGCTGAGACCAGAGGCGCCAGCCACAATGCCCGGCCATTTTTTGGTTGCAGCCATCATTGTTGTTTGGCGGGCCGGGCTGGGGATTCAAACCCACCAACCACCTTAGGTGTACGTGGCTGGCGCCCTACACGCTTGAGCCACAGGCGCCGAGCCCCAACCTTATAAATTATAAAAATTATCCTGAATATGTTCTTACTACTTCCTATAAAGTTAGTGAAAGTGTGTTAGTCTTTAACTCTGTTATCTGTAAAGTACACTAAAACATTACCTTATGTAAAGGAGAAGATAGAAACAAAAATTCGGAAGCTGAGGAGAAAGGAGAAAAAGGAAAAATAGGATGAGAACACAAGCCAGGAAGTAGAAAGGGCCGGGGAGGAAGCATAGAAACGGCGTTCAACTTGAAAGATTTTCACAAAATATTCATAGCATTGTGAAACATGTTTGCATCTAAAACTGAAATTTCTGACCACACATTTTGGTAATGGAAAGAGGTACCTTTCCTTAGTTTTAACCTTTCACAAGCTTTTGTTAAAATTATTTCAGAGTAGCTATGACCTTGGACACATAAAACAAAAGGAAATGAAGGTAACAAAAATCCCATTCCAGTTCTGGGTTGATTCTTCAATAACATGTTTAAAATGTTCTCTGAAACACATCCCGTTTAATTGTGTACTCATCAACATGGTAAACACAATAAAGAAAAACTGAAACGGTCCCGATTACATTCTTGCTGAAGTGCATACATCCAGATTGCTTCTGCAACAGAGGCTTTCCGCTCTTACAAATGAAATTCCTGATTTGATCTGGTGTTCCATGCTCCCAACACATGCTCCTGCCTCAGTTGTTTGATTTTGCTCCAGTGACCTCTGTTAATTTCTGTTTTTCCTCAGACGGATCGCTAACCTAAATACTGTTGATCTGTTGCAAGTATTTCCCTTTTATCTACCCAGATCCAGGCTTGTAGAAAAAAGTCTTTACCTGTTTTCTCTTCATATATATAAAGTTCCAATTTTTAAACAAAGGAGTCAGGGAAAAGGTGTGGTGAGAAAAAAGGCCTGAGGAACTGGAATTTGGAGGGCAAACCACAACCATGTATGCGTCCACCTGGCTCTCCAGCGCCTCCTAGGTGTGGTGAGAAAAAGGGCCTGAGGAACTGGACTTGGAGGGCAAACCACAACCATACACGCGTGCACCCGGCTCTCCAGCCCCTCCGGTTCTCATCAATGCCGTGCCATTCCTAAAGGCAAAAGACACCAAGCCTGATTTTGTAGATAGAAACTGTGATGCATCTGGCAAAACTATCATTGTTTAAATCATATATAATGATCTTTCAACGGAAGTTAAAATGTCATCCTTACTTAATGATGTTGAGTAAGATTGTCATTTAAAGTCTATCACAGTTTCATCTTTACTGGTTTAAATTCTGACATATTTGAAGCCAATTATGGAAGAATGATATATGCACGTTGATTTACCTGGACGGCCTGAGCAACTCGTTTTGCTCAGCTTATAAATGACAGCGTGAATATAATAGTTCATTTTGATAACAAGAAAAGTTAAAGTTTGCCTCCACAATCTTGAAGATCAAAATGAATCCTGACATGGGTCTGAAAATCAGAACATCTGTTTGCAGCAGGAAACAGTAATGATTTACGGTTCCGACATCACTGTGTGATGTGTTGTTTCACTTTACGGTAATTTACAGCATTTAATGTACTATATAAATTGGCATAAACTGAGGTAATGCTCCCCTGAAATGCAATAAAAGGAACAAAAAATGTAAAATATAAACATTTGGTTTCCTGTGTGAAAGTGTTGGTTTTAAAATGAGGATTCATGTGGGAAGAATAGAATGATTCCAAACCAAACTGCTCTCTGGGCAGCTCTGAAGTTTTGCTGGTGTCAGCATCCCGGGCGCATGCCGTGCGGGACCCTGAGGATGGCCAATGGCAGAGCTCAAGTGCTGTCACCCCTACCGATGATTTTTAATGTACAGTTTTAAAACTATGTCTGTCCTTTAAAGATCTAAAGGCTATCCAAAGCCCTCACCCCTCCAAGTATAACTGCAGTATAAGTTCTGCAGCTAACAGAACAAATTTAAGATATTTTTTAAAATTAAGTGAATAATTTTATATAACATTGCCTTTGATCCTAAAGGGATCAGACTATTTCAAATATTTTGAAAATACTTTAGAATCTTTATACAGCTCTAAATCAATAACATTTTAGTCCACATATGTTAGTAGCAGAAAATTGTGCTGTGTGGTCTTAGAGCTTGGTGAATACCCCTCAGATGAAGAATTCCCCATCGAACACTTCACGTGAATATCTCCGAGCACGTCATCTTTTACACTGTTAGAGGAAACAAAAATCGGGCTGTCGATGGGGACAGGGTGAGATTAGGCAAGGAGAGCAGCAAGGCTTTGTAGGCAAGAGAATCAGAGACTCTTAGGGCGCTCGTGAAGAGCTGATGGTTAGTTTTTTGAGGAACTCTCAAGCTGTTTACCTGGGTAAGAATCTACAGGAATCTTAAACATGCTTCATGCCTACTGAGTTCTGGGGGAGGAGATGTTTCCAGACTTGAGTGTCCTCGCTGTCTATAGGAGTAGATGGCTTGGACCTGAAGACCCTTGTCCTTTATTAGTAGAATTTGTTTAAATGCATTTTCAACCCATATTTTAGAAACTAAGTGTGTCCGGTGATAACAAGGGGTGGTGTTCACCTTGCTGCTGTGCTTGCGTGAGAAACGGCAAGTACCGGAGTCAAAATAACACTTCTGGGTGTTATCCAGAGTTTTCTGAACTTTCCAATCTTAAAACATTCCCTTACCCCTTGTAGTTGATTCCCACATCATTGATGAAGAAAGTAGGCAAAGGAAGTTAAACTAAATGCTCAATGGAATAAAGACCACCAGCCTCAGAAAGTATCAGATTCGGAAGTCGTATTTGGCTGAATCCAGAACCCGTACCCTCTGCTGCTCTTTTTTTTTTTTTTTTTTTTTTGTAGTTGAATGTAATTCATTTTTTTCTTATTATTAAATCATAAACACCCAGATCATGTACACATTAATGCACTTATGGGGTACAATGTTCTGAATTCACATAGAATTAGGAACGGTTACATCACACTGGTTAATATATACCTTATCTCATTTCCTTAATTATTGTGTTAACACATTTATACTCTATACTAATAGATCCGACACGTACCCTTGCATTGTGCACCATAGGTGTGATCTCACCATTCACCCTCCTAACCTGATCGTCTGGTTCCCACGGAACTCTGCTGTGCCAGGGGCTTCTCCCAACTCAGAGGGATTGAATTTTTCAATTCTAATTGATGAATTTTAATTCATTTAATCTAATTCTCCCAATATCAGGATTTAATTCATCATTCCACCTGTACCAGGTCCTAAACTAATGTCAGCAATATTAAGAAAATGAAATAATGATATTATTAGATCACTTAAACTTTCATCAACAGAGTTTGTTTTTTTTTCCAAATAAGAAGAGAAAAATTATTTTGTCTAATAAAACAGAAGACAGATTCACATCCACTTTTGACCCACAGCCCATTTTCCACCAATAGGGACATTTCACATGACATACATCATCGGATGTGTGGCTCTTTTTTTTTTTTTTTTTAAACCAAACTGTATTTCTCACTTCCTATGGGCACCCTTTAAATATTCCCTCCCCACACTTACTTGCATAATGTATTTTGAAGTAAATATAAAAAACATTTGATAACTGCTTAACATACATTCATATCTGTGGATAATAATAATAACACATAATTTCAAAAACTCCTGTTTATATTTACTCTTTATGACAGTTAGAAGATTTATAACAAGGCCTTATTTTCTTTTATATTTCTTTCTGGAATATGATAGATTATTCTATAATATTATCAGTATAATTATTACTATTGGATTTTTATAATAATCTGCAGGCAAGATTATAGTCTTCATTTTTATGGGTAGGTGTGAAACATTGGCACTCAGCACTTTTTCATCAGAGGCTCCCTTGCCTTGGATAAGTCATCAGATATAAAATAAATAAACATTTTAACTTGACAGTAAATTAGTGAACTTTTCCTTTTTTATATTTTTCTTTATAATATTGATAGAAGCTTCCAACACTAGTTCCCTCCGATGTCCATTTACTTACTTTTCTTCAATGGTGTCTAAAATTGTAAGGAAAAAAGCAAAAATCACAATTTTATTTTCATCTATTTCTTTTCCATATATTCTCATAGTTAAGTCCATAATAATGAATTAATACCAATGAGCATCTTTTGCAAATTCCATCTTATTAAATAAAACTTAATTCTGTAGGTTTTTTGCTTGGTTTCTACCTTTCTTCCCCTAGATAAAATTTGTCTTTCTGAAATTATATTATCTGTTTTCACTAAAGTCATATAATATTGGCCTATGTAGTACACCATATTATTTTGTATATCTAAAAGAGCTTCCTATTTTTAATTTTATCTTTTTATTCTTTACTATGTTTCTTGTTTCTTCTACACACTGAAGAATAATTTTTTCAAAACATTTAAAGAACATTCAGGCATTATATTTTAAAACTATTCAAAATAATGAAGTATCTAAGGTATGGGGCACTATATTTCTCATGAACATCGGTATGAACTGTCATTTGTACAGAATAGACCCATTCTGGATGTAACAAAAAATAGAAGAACAGACTCCATTCCTAAAATAAACAAACAAAAAGAACAACCACCCAAATCATTGCTTCACATGGCAAACCTGGACAGTTTGCTGATTTGTTAAGCTGGAGGTGTTAAAGGGGGACATGGTAAAACACACCCAAAAGGTACGCAGAGAAGGAAGTGAGCATTTTGGAACCCAAAAGGTCAACTCAAAGGGCATTTGAAAAATGTTTATTTCAGGGTAGAGGTGTTATGGTAGCAAATTTTAAACAAATGAATTAATGAATAAAGGAAAGTATCGGTCTTCCACATTTAATAACACTTAGCTTTCAGGGCTCACTGATACATGTAAGTGCTTATATTTTGAATATCTATAAGTATTTTAAGAAGGAAGTGCTTTTAAATTACCCAAAGCATAGGCAAGGGACCCTCCGAAAATTAACAAAAAAGATAGTGTGTTTATATCTAGACTAGGAAAACCTATAATTAGCTTGCCTGAGGCAGGAGTCTGCTCTTTAAAATGACCTCGCCTGTTTTAATCTGGTATAAGTGAGGTAAAATCAATAGAGCTTTGCTTTCCTAAAACACCGCCCGTTATTATGATATGGAAGATAAGGGATCTGTATCTTGGCCTCAGACACAGATTTTCTTCTCCCACATGATGGTCAAGGGTAGGATGAGTGCAGTGTGTACAAAGTGAAAACGCATGTCTTTGCTTCCAAATCCCAAACCTCTCTGGAGTATGATTACAGAAATTTTAAGACTGACATAACGTGTGCCAAAATGGCTAAGATATCTCCAAGATCATATCGTAATTGAGATTTCATAGACTTGGGGAAATAGGACTGGGACAGGGAAAAGAGCCAAAGGGGCCTAAGAATAAAATGTTAAGAAAACTGTCAAAAAAATAAATAAATGAAATAAATTAAAAAAGGTGAAATGTGGTCAGGAATTCTTTTGGTCCTGAAACAAATACGCAAGCTTTTCTTAGATTCTGGGTGCTTTTATGAAGAAGGAAGAGTACGTGTCTAAAGAGAAATAGATTTGGTTCAATGTCTTCATATCCTGGAAAGATTTGATTTCAAAGATCTAATAATAGATCCCAAAGACACAGAGAAAATGCTGCTCTAAATAATTCAGGCCCAGAAAACATGTCCCAATCAGCCACCTTCTGCTCAAGGGTGAAGCACATGTTTAAAAAGCAAGCCAGCATTAGGATTAGATGTTTAGGAAGTTGCTATATGCACTCAACAAAGTTGAAAGAGAAATACAGATAAGCTCATAGAGTTTGTTACAATTAATAATTAGATAGCTCTGAAGTCTGATTCTAATTGCCCACTTTCCTATTTTGTTCTATTCCTAAATATTTTGTATATAGCAGTGGCATACAACTAGACAGTATACAAAACATAATTGGGTAACTTAATAAATTGTTTCAAACTGAATACATTGGAAGATGCGTCACCCCAGGTCAAGAAACGGAGTATCATCACTGTTTGGAAGCCCACTTGTGACACCTCCATCACTACTCAGATCTACACCCCCAAGTCACCACCATTCAGGCTTTTTATTACCCCTGATCAGATCTGTCCTTCAACATTGCAGGAACAGGATAATAAAAGGTAGGTGTTCCTTTGTCTCTTCTCCTTTAGAACGATGCCATGTTTGAGAGACTTATCTATATCATTTCATGTAACAATAGTTCAGTTACTTCTGTGGCTACATTTAATTCAATTTTATGAACATACCAATAGTTATTTATCTATTCTACTCTTGATGGACTTTTCGGTTGTTTCCAGTTTGGTGCTACTATAAATAATTCCCCAGAAACAAACTTCTATCCTGATCCCATTGAATAACATTTCAGTGTGTTTTGCTGAAAAACAAGGATGTTCTCCTACAAAACCACAATTCAATTATTAAAATTGGGAAACTACTATTGGTACAATACTGCCATTTTAAATTGTCCTGATAATATCTGTAAGATCATTGAAATAAGATCAATGTCCCATATCAGACCTTGTATTTGGTCAGTTTTTTTTTCAATTAAAATTCTGTTCAGAGGGTATTCACACACACTGTGGTGTTGTCTGTCCTGATTTCTAAATAAGTTGAGCATTTCTTCAGGTGTTTGCTGACCATCTGTTATCCTTTAAGTCCTTTATTCCTGTCTATTTTTCTGTTGGGTTGTCTGTATTTTACTCTACTGCATCATTATTCTCTCTCTCTCTCATACGTACATACAGATATACATATATAGATATTTTTATATTTATGTACATACAGGGATGCTCACAGATACCATGTGTGTGTGTCAATTCTAAGTACCATCACTATGTTGCAAACACCTGTATGATTACAAACCTGTGTCAGCAATTCTGAAGTAATATCAGTGATGAAAATTATTCTTCCTGGAGACAGAAATGGAGGATTTGTGTATTCCCATCCTAAACTATTACCATAGTTACCATTGAATTTTAGTCATCATAATCATAATTTCACATATGTCGAGAGTGTACAAACTTTAAGCAAGCACATTAATTTATTATATTCTCCATGGAGATTAATTTGTCCTCTAACACGTGCAGATTTATTAACATAAGTTTATTGCCAGAGTAAGTTTTTGACGGCTCAATTTATTCAAGCTTGTTTAGGGTACAGTCTGTCCCAATCCTGCAAAACTACAAATCTTTAGATTTAAATAGTGCATGTGAAATAAACAACAGCAATATATCAAATTACCTCAATTCGGTATCACTTTTATATTTTATCTAAAAGTAACAAAGGGGTAAATTTGAAAATTCTTAATAAATAACACAGAAATTTGTGATAAAATTTCTGGTAAAGGTTTTTAGTGAAAGATTTTTCATTATGAAAACATGTGAAGACTTTTATAATCAATTATTAATAAAGAAAATGATCAGTTGTAATGATATTTCTGAAATTTATTTCAAAATGGAACTTTCTATAAATCTCTGCTGATCATGTTCTAAAATTCGGGACTTATCCCATAGTTTGTATATCTGTGGCTTCATGTGAAATGAACTTTTCAAAATTAAAATTGTTAAAAATGTTTTCAGACAATGACGTTTAAAACAAAGTAAAAATTGGATTCATCAAGTTAAAAATGTCTGTCATTCAAAATTTACTATAAGAAACAAAAATAAAAGCCATATAGGGAAAAATATTTGCTAGTTATATAACTAATACAATACTTTGTATCTAAAGTCTGTAAAGAATTTTTATCCCTCAATAAAAAAGCTAAAGAATGCAATTTTTAAATGATTAAATTATTGAAGTGCATACTTTGCAAAGGAGTCATATTCTGCATAGAAAGATCTAATGCAGCAAATGATGATTAATCATTAACAATGCAAATTAAAGCCACAATAAGACCAATGACGCCAAGTGATGAGCATGTGCAGTAAACAGAACACTCTGAAATTGCTGGCAGGGATACACATGGGCACAGCTACTTTGGAAAATGGTGTGTCAGGGCCTTATTAAATTAAGAATATTTGAGGTGTGAACTAGCCATCCCATTCCTTGATATTTACCCAGGAGAAGTAGAAACATATATCCACATAAAGATTTATGTGCCAAAATTCATAGCAACTTGTCATAGTTTCAGACTGGAAACAGAACATCATTCTGGTAATTGGATAAACAAATTATGGTATATCCATGACATGATGGAAAAAAATGACGGATGCATAAAGCAATGTATTGTTATTTCAGAATCATTCACTCAGTGGAAGAAGCCATAAACAAAAATGCTACATACAGAATGATTCCTCGTATATAAAATTCTGGAAAATCAAAACTATAGAGACAGAACACAAATCAGTGCTTACCTGGAACAGAGGATTCACTGCAGAAAGAAATCGGTGAACTTTCAGTGTGACAGGGACCTTCCGCACCTTGAGTGTTGTAGTAGGATATCAGTGTCTACATTCAGGAATCCTGATCGAAAATTAAAAGGTCAATGTCCACTTTGCCTTCAGGCCATTATTATATTAATCTCAGTTTATATTAATTACTGAAAATATTATAATTATGTTATAAAGATGGGCGTGCTCCCAGCACCACATCAGCTGGCTTTGCCACTCTGAAGGCAGTGTCAACTTCATGCTCTGCAGGGGAGGGTCTCAGGAGGGGCTGTCACTGGCCTTTATTTCACTCCATCAGTATATTTGTCTGTGCTCAGTCACTGTCATACTAAATTAAGTCTTATTCCAAGCTTCAAGCTTAAATCTGCTGATGTAAAGCTTTGTACATTTTTTTTCCAGGATGGCCTTGATGGTTTATAGTTGTTTGTAATTTTGGATAAAGATTTGAATCAATATGTCAATTTTTTGTCAATATGTCAAAAATAGTGCTTAGTTCACAAATAATATAATGTAAAATGATACATAAATCTGGAGGAAAATGGTATCTTTAGAATATTATCATCCACAAACATATTGTATCCCTTTATTTACTGATCTTACAAATTTTTTTTTACTTTTTAAATATCTATGAAAAATAATGAAAGTTCTCACTGGATTATACCTTAGGTATTTGAAAATTGTTCATATTATTATACTTTCTCCCCTTTAAAAAGTTGCATTTCAAGTAGGCAGTATTGACAAATACCATCACTTTCTTTTTTGGTCTTCCTGTTTGGTGCAGCCATTATGCTAAACTGACTTACTAACTCTCTAAAACTCTGTAGATTTTGTGGATTTTCTAAATTCACAATCATATAACAGAGTATTTTCTAATTTTTTTTTAACCATTTGTTAGGAATGTCACTTATTCATTTTCCATAATATTTGAGTAAAATATTTCATATAATTTGTGTTTAAAGCATGCTTGTTTTGTTCACAAGGAAAAAGCCCTTTAAATCTTACCATTAAGTATAATGTTTTCCTTAGGTTTTTTGTAGCAGTATATCAGTGTATCCTTCATTGGATTGAGAATATTGTGGAATCCATGCTTAGTTTTTTAAAAGCTTTTCATATTTATAGATGCTATTTATATAATTCTAAAATTCTTTCTTATCCATTAGTCATATAACCTTGAACTTTACTTTTTTAGTGATTTACTCTGATATTAAAATATTAAATATTATTACCTTCCTGGAATAAATCCTACTTGATCATGATATATTATGCTTTTTATATACTATGCAAATCATTTTACCTATTTCAATATTTATATTTATGACAAATACCTTACAAGAATTTGCCTTTCTTGTAACCAAGCTAAGATTTTCCACTTATATGTTTGGAAGTAACTCACTCATTAGAGTTTTCGGTGAATACCTTGGGTAACAAAACATTATAAATTGCTTGAGTATTTGTTAGATCTCTCCACAGAATCATCTGCCAATAGTTTTCTAAAGAGAATACTTCCACTGTAGATTTCTTTTTTTTTTTCTGATAAATTATTGGTTACATTTTCTACTTGGATCAAATTTGCTAACTTCTTCTACAAATGTGTTCGTTTCACATGTATTTTCAGATGTATCCTTTAAGGTTTATCACAGTATCATCTTTCAATTACTATTGAGTTGGTGATGGCATCTCATTTTCTAATATTTGTTTTGACTTCTTTCTTATCTTAACGGAATTTCCAGTACTTTTTGAGCCTTATATGTAGATAATTTTATCACATAAAGAAAACCCCTTCCATTTTCTAGTTGGCTTACATTTTAAAAAACACAAGTCATGAAATTCACCTATGTTCTATGGTATTCAGTGGTTTTTATTGTTTTATTTCCTTTATTTTAATTAACTTCTTATTCTTATTGTAACTTCTTGATGTTCATTATTTATTCTATATTCTTCCTAATTATATACCTTGAAAGCTACATTTTTTTCCTTTAAAACCCTGTATGTTCTAAGTATAGAAATCTAAGTCTTAAACAATTTAAGTCTAAATATTTTAATATCTATCAAGTCTTTTTTGTCTCATGAATTTTTTGAAAAGTGTATTATACTAATTCTCTTTCCCAACAGATGGGATTTTTTCACTTACCATTTTTACCCCAAGCTTAATTACCTGGTGTTCATGGGGGTATATTTTATATGAGATCATTATTCTGAAATTCAGTGGCAATTTGATTTTATGGACTAGAATAAGAATTTTCAACCAT
Source organism: Galagoides demidoff (assembly GCA_963574575.1). Taxonomy (NCBI): domain Eukaryota; kingdom Metazoa; phylum Chordata; class Mammalia; order Primates; family Galagidae; genus Galagoides; species Galagoides demidoff. Next base: position 12,570 of record CAUYQV010077123.1, read on the forward strand.
ATCACTATTGACATTTTGGATAAAATAATTCTTGTTTTTCTTTGAGGTGGTGCTGTGCATTGCACTACATTCAGTGGTATCTCTGGCTTCCAATAACTCGGTATCAGCAGCGCACTCCTCTCCACCCAGCCATTAAATTCAAATGTCTCTTGGTGGAGACGACATTTCTACTGCTTAACACACACCGGTGTATGAAAGGACCATTTTTTGTAAATATTTTATGTGGCCTCAAAGTAATGTAAATAGATTTCTATCCTTGGTTTAGAAGACATTTGTAGTCTGTAGTAGATGCTTGTAGTTTGTCCGATGTAAAATTTTAAAACTACATTCTTATTTTTTAAGTTATTCAATATTATTTTATAAATGTACCACATTAATGTTTCTCACTTTTTTTCTTTACCTCTTAATTACCTTATTGTAATTTTGAAGAACATTTTTTCCCCCCGGTAGATCTTTTAGTATGACTTTTTCCTGATGGTAACAATGTAACCCCTGCTTTTTGAGGTACAGATATTTCGGAGTGTATTTTAAATGTGCGCAGTTGATAGCTTTTTGGGTTTTGTTTTGTTTTTCAGAAATATAATTGCAACGTCATGTAGGTATAGCAAAATCAAGTCAAACTCTTGCTATTTTCTTTTGAAAATATTCTCATATTTTTTTTTTTTGTTGTTGTTGTTGTTGCATTTTGGCTGGGGCTGGGTTTGAACCCACCACTCTTGGTGTATGGGACCGGCGCCCTCTTCACTGAGCCACAGGCGCCACCCTCTCATAAATTTTCTAAGATTTTTAGGTATAATTTCTGGTTTTTAGCAGTTTTACTTAGGTAAATGATAAATTCATTATAGTGCTTTTAAAACAATGTGTTGATAATTCCAATTAGTTATAAAATTGTTCCATTATTATATTTGAAATATATTTTTATTCTATTCTATTTTTGTTCCAATTACCTGTATAACCAAACTTTAAAAAGCATATACATTCTCCATTTCCTTGCAGTCATTTTATTTTGCTTTTCTTTTTAGCCTGTGTTTTCTTTTGAGGAGATTTATTCTTCATAAAATTCAGTTCATTCATTCTTTGTTTAGTTGTATTCACTCTACTGCCAAATATGTATTTGTGTGTGTTTTTAGTTGCATTTATTTTGATTCAGCTCTCAAGTGTTCATTTGATTTATTTTTCTATAGTTCTTAGTTCATTATGAAAATTCTTAATCTGGCATATTAGTTTGTTAAAAATATAATTATACATAGTTACTTTAAATTTTGCATGTGATATATCCACTAACACTCTTTCTTTGTTTTTTTGTCTTAAAAATAATTCTTTGCTTATTTGTTTAAATGGTATAATGTACTGTTAATTTGAAAAATTGAGAAATAGTTTGCATTACAAGGCAACATTTTATTGTTATTCAGGAAGATTTTTTTTCTAAGATCCTAAGTTACAATGGCAGTTCTGTCTTAACTAACTGCAGACTACATCAGGCCCTCAGTAGTCAGAGGCGCTGCCTCTACTTCTTGTTCATCTTGCTTGTAGTGTGAGGCTCTTTTAGAATCTCAAATTAAATATAGGTTGGTTTATCCAAGCGCCCAGTTTGGGGCACATCCTGAACTTACTACATCTGGGTTTCATGGTGCCAGGGGCCTGTGAAGATTCTGTCTCCCTGACATCTCTGCATTATATTTTGTGATGATCACATTTCCCTGAGGATTTAAAGGCTCCAACTTAGTTATACTAAATCTTGGAAATTTTCCAGGACATTTCTACAGATTAAAAAATGATTCAATTTTTCTAATTATTTTTCTTACTAGGAGAACTTTTCATAATTACTTACCCTGCCATTTCCAGAGGTTGGATATAGCTTCCTAGGACCAAATCTTAAATTATATACAATGAAAATGTTTTTTACATTTGTCAGAAAAGTAGCTTCAATCGATGCAAACCAAAGAAAAGAAAGTCCCATGGCCAACAAAGAGAACTTCAGGAATTCTGCAGGCAGCTTCTCCCGTATGAATCCTGCAATGCCACCTTTTCATTCACGGGCAGGCCAACAGGCGTTGCTCTTTTGCCACCAAAGACAGGATCCTAAAAGTGAGGTGTCCTAGACAGAAAAGCAACTAAGATTATCACATGGGGAAAATGCCTGAACTATGGCAAAGAAGATAAACTGGAAGAGGCCTTAATAGGCTGCTCTCATTAAAACTTAACACCCATGATCCTTAAACTCTTGAATATGCATTAGTGCCATTTCTGGATTGCAAAGTTTTTATCAGAAGAAATAGAAATTCTATTTCAACATAATGTTAATTGGACATTAATGTTTATTTGGTTTTGCATGAATGCAATAATGTACAAAGTGTAGAAAGCATTTCCTTAGTTACTGGCAGTCGTTTAACATAAACTAGAAAATGAACTTTTAGGTACTACAAAAGGGAAAACACTTGGATTTTCTTTTTATTTATTTTATTTTGTTTTGTTTTTAGAGACAGAGCTTCACTTTGTTGCCCTTGGTAGAGTGTTGTGGTGTCACAGCTCACAGCAACCTCCAGCTCTTGGGCTTAGGTGATTCTCGTGCCTCAGCCTCCCGAGTAGCTGGGACTACAGGCGCCCACCACAACGCCCTGCTATTTTTTGTTGCAGTTTGGCCGGGGCCGGGTTTGAACCTGCCACCCTTGGTATATGGGGCTGGTGTGCTGCTCAATAAGCCACAGGCCCTGCCCTGGATTTTCTTAAAGAAAAGGATGTTATTGGGCATCCTTAAAGAAACAGTAGAAACAGTTCTAATTACTCCCCACAAAAAATAGACTGCAGACCTCAGCACCAAAGACAAGCCTGGTGTCAGGAGCTGAACACGGTTCTCCACACAAGGTGCTGCTGCCACTTTGCCAACTGGCATTAAGATACCAGGTGTGTGCGGGTTCGAGGGGCTGATATTGCCCTTTCAAGGTAACTCCCCACCATTTTAATTGAATACATCAATTTTATACAGCTACTCAGTTATGATACTGTATTTAACTTCAGGAAGAAAATTGGGTTTTTTTTGTTTTTTTTTTTTCACCCTCACTCTCTGTCTACACAAATGAAACCGAGAACTTAAGCTGTAAACAGCACCCGGTGGCCCCTGCAGTGTAGAATAACTGACCAGCTGCTAAGAAATTTCAACAATTGCCATAATGCCGGAAGTTAACATATTTATCAGATACTGGAGATGAAAATATGGTATTTCATGGGGACGTTTTACCCTCTGCCATCTGGTCCTGAGGTGCCCATTACATCTATTATTGACTCATTAAAGTCAATGAGGTGAATAACACAATTAAACTTGTTTACTTGTCCTGTACCAGTCAGTTAACACTGAAATGTAACTTCCACCTTCGGTGCCACTATGCGGCTCAAACCTGTGCTGATGAGACTCAGTGATGCCCTGAATTCATCTCCGATCCTTATCTCTCAAAATGCTAGTGCCATTTTAAAGTACATGACTATTCGAGGATACATTTTCACATACAAAATGCCATAGAACAGTCCCAATGAAGATTATTCTTTATAATTAAAACAATAAAACAGAAATAAATGGCCAATGGGGACCAAACACAGGGTACAGGTTCCTGCACCTCACTAATCACTCAGCTGCAGATGGCTTGAACATTTGCAAATATTTTGCAGAAAATATGGATCCACTCACCTAGGCAGGCAGCAAGAGGCAAGGCTATCAGAATAGAAAAGCCTATTTTCACAAAGCAGTTTAAGAATTCATTATTAGATAAGCTCTTAAATATGTACATAAATGTAGTGGTGAAATAAAGATAGTACTGCTTTTTTTTTTTTTAATTTGCCCCACATATTCCACTAAAATAATGCAAAAATAGCTTTTCCTTCAATATTGGAACCTAAGGAAGCCAAAATAACAAAAGGTTTAAGACTTTTTATAGTACAATACACATTCATAAGGTATTTCTATGAGAGATAATATTTAAGAAATATAAAATAGACATATTTCATATATAAATGCTTACTTACATAAAACAAGAAACACCATGTGTTGATTATATACACTGGAAATTCAAGTGAATTAATGAAATCCCACCTTAAACTTAAAACTTCCTAAATAAAGGCTAAGTAGCTTCAGAAATCAGCATGGTCTTTCTCATGAACTCAGGATTCATAATGCGTGAGTGTGTTATGACTACTAAGTATTTAGACAAAAAAGGATATGTATATGAAGGGAGAGGGGTTGCTCAAAAACAGTTGGAGCCTGATAGCAAAATGTCTTCTGAAAAGATGCAGAGAGTGAAAATAATTTCAGATTACTGCCTCACCTTTATCTTTACCTGTACCTGCCAAGTGCCAAACACCTAAGGGCTGATTTGAATGGTCAGTGGCTACCACCACTCTTTAGGCTGAAAGAAATACTCATTTAGCTTAAAAAAGAACTTGTCTTCCTCAAAGTAAGTCTCTACCTAACATGTAAACTTTTAAATTTTTTTCAGATGATGTCATATTTCTTTCACCAAATCTGGACACGTAGAGTCTACCAGAAATATAATACATTAACCTCAATAGCAAACAAATAGTACTGAGTATTTTTCACTATTTATGAGAGATGTAGGACATCCTCGTACATTAACTTAAATGAATAGCACATTAAGACGTATGTCCCCAAATGGCCAGATGCCTTGTCAGCAGTGTGTTGAACCCAAACAACTTCATTCAACATTCACACTGTCAATTCTATTTGAAGACACCAAAGTGACCATGCTTCAGTCATCCACACTCATCCCACTAGAGTATTGTATGTAACTAAAATGTCCTAATATTGCTCCTAATATTACACAAACAAAGTAGAAAACCAGTCAGTATAAATAATATTGATGGCATCATTATTATGAGAAAAGCTACATTTGAGCCACTAGGAGGTATTTGGAAATGGCCATTTCAATGAAACTTTCCTAACATATGGACTTAGCAGTTTGAGAATAATGGATTTGTTTCTTCATTCAATAGGAAAATATTTGGTGAACTCTAGTAACTACACATTTTACCACCTCAGAAACTCCATGCTTTTTCATGATCTTCTAGATTCTATCACATTTAGAAAAACCTAACTCTTTATGGTTAAAGTAATCATTTTTTATAATGCCATTAAATAATTAATTGTTTCTTCTGAGTGAAACGTTTTCATGTACTTTTGAGAAACAACTGTGATCTTTTCTATTCATACATAGATAAGGACAAAGGTTAACTGGTGTACATGTTGAGGTTATTGATAATCTTCAAGTAGTGAAAGTCCTTTCCATGAAAGAGTGCACCTCTAACAGCACTTCAAAAAAAACCACACAAAAATAAAATTGATTTGGATGATTCAACGTTATGATTACCATTGGAGCATTTAATGTAGATTTTAATTATCCAAAACAAAATTCCATTATCTTTTTTCACTTTAAAGTTAAATTTTATAAAAGTAAGCATTCTTTAGATACTTGATAAATTCTGAATGATGTTCAATAGAAGAAGACTTGAGAATATACTTTAGAAAAAATATCCTCCTAGCCCATGGAGCATACCATATCTGATCAACTTAGGAAATAATAATATATAAAATCTGGCTATTAATTTTCAGATCAAGTAACCTTCCCCAAAATTTAAAACTGATCTTCAAATGAACACTTGGGTTGAAATGATTGCAATCCATATGGACCAAAGCAAATGCAAGATTAAATATTGATGTTTCTTTTTGGAAAAGTAAGAAAAGGTAGAAAACTTAAGACACTGAAGTTAATTAATGCAACTTTATTGTAGATGATTAATCGAGAGAAAAACTTCATAAAATATGGGCTAAAAGAAAAACACTAACTTTCTAAAATACACTATTTTATATCAAAATTATGTTCTTTTATAACTTCAATGGTATTACGCCTCCTGTGAGTATAATCAAGAACAGAAAGCATTTTTATAGAATCAGTGATATATAAAATGCATGTTAATTTTTTGTAACTATAAAAAAATTACGCCTTATATGAAAAATAAATGGAAAAGGATTTCAGAGCACTTTTCAAATAAAGTACAGCAAAATGCTTAATAATAGAGTAAGTTGCAATGCATTCAAACATGGAACACAAAACGTGACAAGTAACAGCACCCATATTAACACAAATTAATATTTTTAGAGGTTTTCATCCTGGTGAAAAGGTCCAGCAGCCTGTGAGTGATGTCAGATGTGCTGTGAATAATGCATGGACCATGTGTCATCAGGAGCGTCTGGGCTTTTCCTCATGGTGAGCCCAGCCCCACCACCTTCCCTGTCCTTCTCCTGTTAGAGACGAGAACACTTCTTTGGAGAGGTTCAGAACACATGGCAAACAAATTCCCAGGGATTTTAGTTTATTTTGAGAAAAGCAACACTTCCTGGTTTCTTTTTCTTCTGCCTTTCCTTTTTGTTCTTTCTTTTTTTCTTTTCTTCCTTTTTTTCAAGTGCTCTAAAGGATTATCAGAATGTCTCAACAGTCTTCATGGATATCAAATCACCCCAAATGACCCGGTGTTTTGAGGACTTATCTGTAAATGAATCAAAAACATATGGATTAAATTTCCATTAAAATACACAAGGTTGTAAAAACCAAGGGCAAAATAATTCCAAAAGGGGCATTTGGTATTTTAACTTCAAGTGTTTGAAAGCAGTTCAAGATGTCCAACGAAACCAACCTATACACAGAACACGTCATCCGGATTATGTTTTTTGCAGGACTGGAATGATTTTCCATTCAGGCAAGGTTAAGCTGATATGTAGCATAGAATCCTAAAGATTCTTACATGCCTTAATGAAATCAGATAAACAGTAATTTAAAGATATCATGAAAATTAATACATTATGCAAAATAGTATACCTGTGTTTGGTTATATATAAAAAAGCTATTTTTAATTCATTATTTTGAAATTAAATTAGAGCATAGCTAATCATGCTTTAACTGAAATTTTCTGAAATAACTACATTTTAGATTCTCTTCCTGATAGGTCCCCATGAAGAGTGTTCTCATGAGAAGACAAGCATATCAAAGGAAGATGGAAAAGTGTTTTACTTTATGGGAAAGGAATGAGGAAGAAAGTCTGCCTTTCCCCTGTAATCCTCTTTTTATTATACCTGGACTGAGATACAATTCACACAACAGACAATTCACCCCCCTAGTGTATAATTTAATGTTTTGTGGTACACTCAGGGTTGTGCAACCATTACCGCAATCAATTTTAGAAAATCTTCATGGTCCTCCAGAGAACCCCAGGCTCATTAACAGTCACTTCTCGTCCCCCCCCTCCTCCCTCCTCACCCTGCACTGCTGCTAATCTTTCTCCTGTCTCTATGGATTTGCCAATTGGGGATATTTCAAACAAATGAGTCCACATGATACGTGGTGTTTTGTGACCGGCTTCTTTCAATTAGCATAGTTTTTTCATGGTTTACCCATGCTGCTTCATGTACCAGTACTTTGTTTTTTAACCTGCCAAATAATATAACATGACATTGATTGTATGGGTACCAAGTTTGTTTATACATTCATCATTTGATGGAGATTTGGAGCAGTTTTCACTGTTCGGCTGGTATGATGGATGTTGACCTGATATCTACACACAAGTTTTTGTGCTGAGTTTCCATTGCTCTTTAGAATGTGCCAAGAGAAAAGTTTTTGAGTCATCTGATCACTCTATATTTAAACTGTAGAGGACATGCTAGGTTATTTTCCAAAACAGCTATACTATTTTACTCTCCCAGAGGCATTGTGTGACCCTTGTAATTTTTCTTATCCTCTCTGACACTTGTTACTGGTCAATATCATTCTACTGATTGTAGCCATCGTAGTGGGTGTGAAGTGGAGTTTGCCTTGTCTCCAATTACATTTCCCTGATGGTCATAAATAGAATTGTCCCTGCTCTCTAGAGATGTCTGTCCTCATGAAGATCATTGACCTTGATTTAGGCAGATGATACATACAGACAGATAATAAATAAAACATAGTTTCACATAGTCAGAAGGACAGTGAAAAATATATAAAATGTGGTAATATGACATAGAGTAAACAGAAGAGAAGAAATTATATTTAGCATTAGAAAGGATCTCACGATTAGGTGACATTTGAGTCAAAATGGGAATGGGAAGGATGAAAGAAAACCTTGTGAAGACATATTGAAAATCCCTAAGGCAACAATGGGCTTGGCACTGTCAAGAAACCTAAAGTAGCCTAGAATGACTGAGGCATAAAAGTGAGGGGAAAGTGTGATGAAATGAGGAATCCATGGTGGGTGTGCAGAACCTGGCCTAACACGTATCAGATGCTTCACAAGTGCTGCTTATGTTTGTTGTAATTGTTATTTTACTGAGCTCTGGAGGAGGGCTGACAATTAAGTTTGTGAACCTGTCCTAGAAAACGTGCTGTCTGCCTCATTGTCACATCCACTGAGTTACCTTCGAGCCCTCCGTTTGGGAAGCTGTGCACCAAGGCCAGCACCTACTCCAGCCTTCAGAGTAATACTGGGATTCGTGTTCTGGAATGTCCATCAAAGACCAGCATGCCACACACAAAAACTTGCGACAACCATCATGAACGCCACTCAGCAAGACACTGCCACACAGCGCACAGGGGCAGGATCATGAACATAATCGCCAAATTAGTATATTCATCAGGGAAGTACAATGATGGGACTCATTAAGAGAGAAGTTATAATTTCTGTGGATAAATACTCTGTAGATTTATCACTCTATATCTATATCTATATCTATATCTATATAATTTTTTTTTCCTGGCTGAGGCTGGGTATGAACCTGCCACCTCTGGCATATGGAGCCAGTGCCCTACTCCTTTCAGCCACAGGTGCTGCCCAGATTTATCACTTTAAAAACTACTTTTGTTTTTTTGTTTGTTTGTTTTTTGAGACAGAGTCTCACTATGATACCCTTGGTAGGGTCGCTCACAGCAACCTCAAACTCTTGTTTTTTCCTTTCTTCTTTTTTTTTATTAAATCATAAACACATAGATCATGTATTCATTAATGCATTTTGAAGCACAATGTGCTGATTTCATATAGAATTAGGGATGCTTACATCACACTGGTTAATATAGACCTCATCTTGTTTACTTAGTTATTGTGTTAAGAGATTCACACTCTATACTAATAGATCTGACACGTACCCTTGCATTACGCACCATTGATGTGATCCCACCATTAACCCTTAAACTCTTGGGCTTAAGAGATTCTCTTGCCTCAGCCTCCCAAGTAGCTGGGAATACAGGTGCCTGCCACAGCACCTGGCTATTTTTTTGTTGCAGTTGTCATTGTTTCTTAGCTGGTGCAGGCTGGATTTGAACCCGCCAGCCTCTGTATATGTGGCCAGCGCCCTAACCACTAAGCACAGGTGCCAAGCCATCACTTTAAAAATTACTAATGTATCATTAGAGTCAGGCGGCATCATGGAAAGACCAGAAGGATTGGAAAGCCTTTATTACTATCTCCCTTGGATGGCAAATGTGCAGGACACAGGGTGTGGGGAAGGGAGGCAGGGCTGACTTCTGCCCCATATACTGAGAAGCTTGAACTTGGAGGTAGTTCCACTTTGTTTTAACTTGGCCAGTCTGTGGATTTCTTTTTCATTCAACCAATAAACCTCAAGGTGCCGGGGTACTACCCTGTCCTGTGTATATACCATTGTACCAAATTTCAAAGGGCAGCTGTCTATCTGTGAGGCTCTGGTCAGCACAGAATAAAGCCTTATGGCACAGGGAGTATGGTGCCAGCCTTGGAGGATAATAACTCCAAGCATGCTGACTACTAGTACTAGTCCATCCCCAGAGTGTAATTACAAAGACTGACATGTGGTGGATGCCTGCTCAGCACAGGTGAGCATCAGTTCTCATTTGAATTCAGCCTAGGTGTTTCCAGGGCCTTCCTTGGTTCCCCCTGGCTCCAGGCCCTGGTGACAGATGGTCTTTCCAAGGTTTGGCTCAGGTGCTGTTGTGCCCCTCCCTCACCCTCCCCACCCACCCAGCCTATGGAATTTGTTAAAAGAAAAATGTAAGAACGTTGAACCCCTGTCTTTCCAAACCTTCTCTGCACTGTCTGAAAAATTAGAATTTTGACTTAAAAGGAAGAAATGCGTTGGCCCCTCCCTCTTGTTCCGTCTGCCTGGCTAGTCCTTAGGGTTTAGTCAGAGGAGATGGTGTTTGGAAAGTGCCAATACTTCAGCGCTGCATCATGCCACCAGTTAGCTCTTACGGTTCCATTGGCTAAAGGTGACAGTGAGAGCCTGTATCACAGCACTGTAGTGATGAAACGTATACAGTGGAATCTATCCTACTATGCAAATTTTAATGCCCAAACCTCGAGGATTCCTCCAAGATGACAAATTTTGCATTTTGCCTACATTATTAATTTTAAGTATTTTTTTTTTTTTTCTGGAGGGCTGCTGGTTTCAGCATTTGGACGACTTCCCTTCTCCCTCTAGATGACGAGTCTCCAGTTTTCTGAGCCCTCCCTACCTAGAACGCTCATTTTTGTTGCTGTTTCTGTAGCTGTTCACCTGAGCACTTTGCACTGGCTGTTCCTTCTGCATGGAATGGTCTTTCAAGTTCAATTTTCTATAGGTCTCAGTTTGACCTGGGCATGCCTTCTACCCTGTAAACATTTTTAATAGGCCTGAACACTATCTAACAGAACGTGGGGCTCTTCAGTCATTGACAGGGAAAGCTCATGAAGGCAAGAAAAATTTTCTTAATGGTGTTTTTCCATGAGTTATAAAAATAGCTAACACAATGTAGACACTTACAGAATATTTGGTTAGAAAGAATAAATTATTTATTAATTAGCAAATAATATTTGGGGATGAAGTTAAAGATAGGAGTGAGCACACATGGAGCTGAAGTTATTGAATCCGTGCATTTTTATGAGGTTAAGGTTGAATTGAGATAAACACAACAAAAGTGAAACCAAATGAAGGCAGGATTAGTAAGTGCAAATTTGTTGGTAAGAAAGAAAAAAATAGAAATAGGTGGCCATTTTAGATAAACTTGATATAAACTATGTTATTTTCAAAACATAGGAAAGTCTTATTTCTGCCAATATTTTAATGACTTTTTTCACATTCTACATCCTCTAACCCAGGCATCCTCAAACTACGGCCCACGGGCCACATGTGGCCCGCCTAGGACATTTATCCAGCCTGCTGGGTGTTTTTGCCATCGCTGCCTGTCCTGCTTAGCAGCCAACTCGTCCCAGGGCCCGCCATCTGGCCCTCTAATGGTCTGAGGGACAGTGAACTGGCCCCCTGTTTAAAAAGTTTGAGGACTCCTGCGTCTAACCAAATAATGATGACTTTTGCATTTGTAATGATCTCTTTACTGCTGGCTAGGTGAGTGTGTGTTCTCCAAAGTCCTTTGATCACCATTTGTATACAGCTCCCTAGAGAACCAAATTGGGACAGATAGTGTCTGCCGAATGAAAGTGCTATGTTTTCAAACGGACAAAAGTTTCTAGCACCAGTTTTGTGAAATTTTTTTTCTTTGGTCTGGATGCTAAAGGTATTAAGATACTATGAAATCCCTTTTATTTAAGGTGAGCCTTATCATTCACCTCCTTCTTGAGACACAGACACATATATTGATAAATATGTCTCTGAATTAATTGATTAGAACAGACTTTCTTTATGTATTATGCATGAGCAAATGAAAGTGGTCAGTGGATTTAAGTCAGTAACAATCTCTGCCCTGAAAGAGTAATAAAAAGCGCTCAGAACACTGGGCTCACTGAGGACGCTCACTTGGAGAAAGGGGAGGCAAGCATGGGGGTCTGTCTGAATATTGATCAGCTCTGCGGTCGAGAGGAGGTCAATGGCTCGGGGGATCCAGGAGTTACTTTTCTCCAATCTAGCATTTCATTTTCATGGGGATGAAAATCATCAGAATAGTTGTCCTAGAAAAATCTCCGCCCAATAAAAATACAAATAGACAACAAAAAAATTAAAATAATTAAGGGACATAGTCTCTACTTGCTTAACAATAATTCCCTGGATGATATTTTCTAATTGTTAATTCACTTGAGTAACAGAATAGCAGAATCAGCATACTCTTTGAAAGGGTTAAATCCTTGCTACCCCCAAAATGCACACTGGTTGGTCTAGAACTGTCATCATTGCCTAAAAATTTAAAAAAGTTCAGCTTACCCTTTACGTACAGAATCAAAATCTGTAATTTTAACAAGATCTCCAGGCATTTCTTATCTACATTAGCTTTTGAGAAGGTCTGGGTTAAACTATGCATCTTTAATTCAAATATGTTTAGGGATGAGCCTGGCAATCAGAAGAGGAAATTGGGGCTTGGGAAGAGGTAAAAATGAGTGAGTTAGCCTGAGACATACTGGATAAGGGAAGCATAGTGCTAATAACGGTTTTCAGTATGAAGTATAGAAAAAGTAATATACACTGCGCTAGAAGAGAAAAAAGTTCTCCCTCTCTCTCTCCCCCTGCCTCTCTCCCTCCCTCTTTTGGGCAAACTCTCTCTAAATTCTTCATGTATTAGTTGAAACTATATTATTTAGTATGAGTCACAATAAAGTATTATTTTCATCAAAATGACGTTAATTGTCATGAAGTAGAATAGAATGGAGGTAAGAATGTTTGGGACCAAAGGACATTTTAGGCTGTGATTTTAATACTTGGAAAACCAGTACCAAAAGAAAAGGGCATACAGAAAGGTCTTGAATAAAACACTGCTACTTTCTCTTTCCAACCAGATTGCCTTGCAGAGAATAAGTAATGTGTCCTGGAATACACGGATGGGAGGAGGAGGAATGGGGGAGAAGGCTTAGCCTGGCCGCGGCGCGCTGAGCTGCCAGTGCTGGAAGGAAGCTCGGAGCAATTCGCTGCTTTCAGACGAGCGTGTCAGAGCTAACCCCCCTAGTGGTGCCACATACACAGGGGCCTTCTTGCCTTTGACTGAATAATTCTGTGAATTATATCTTCTTAAGTCTTCCTCTTTGTTGTTGATCTGTGCAAGGTCAGATTTTGTTCAGCCATGATTTTTCCAATATCATCAAAAATCATACTTCTATGTATTTCTTTGCTTCTGTGTAATATCTATCGTAATTTGTGTAGATTTCTTCAAGTCTCTCTTTTTTGTTGTTGTTGTTGGGGTGTAGCAGCCTGTATAACCTATGGCTAGGAGGAGTGACAGTTATAAGAAACCCCTGTAGCTGGATAATGGCACATCTTGGTGAAAAGGGTATGCAGAGGGATTCGCTTTCCTACCATGAGAGCTCTCAAGTGGAGAGTATCAGTGATTGGCACTCTCTACAGCTCTGGTGCAAGTGGCCGTGAGGTCACCTGTATAAGTAGCCACCGGAGCAGGCAGTCCGGGAGCGTGCGGTTCTATCACAGACCCGCTCACTCTGGCTCACTCGCTTCTCCTGCAGAATGTCTGCTCGGCGTCTCTCTGCAGAAGGCTGCTAAGACTTATTATTCTATTGAGACTGCTTCTTTTTTTTAAGTACTCTTTCTCTCTCTCTGGCAAATAGCCCTCAACAGCACAGTGGTCTGCGTCTGGAACCTGGATAAGCCGGGCCGAAACCTGGACAGTCCTGGGCTCCAAGGAGTGGTGGCAGCGGTGGGCTGTGACATTGGGGATTCATTGAGGGTAACAAAAAAACAGGTTACACTAATCTTCAAGTCTCACTTTTGTAGGATACGTTCTTTTCTTGTCAGTTTCATCCACTATCCATATATGCAATGCAATTTAACTAAGAACTTTTTATTTTGCTTTTAGTTTTTAACATCTTGTACATTATTCCATTTTTTCCATACACTGTATATTCCCAATATGAAATTGCTATAGTTATTAGATTATTTTCTCAGTCTTTATATAGTATTCTGTTATTAATTTTGTATTTCCCTAAATCAAGTTCTCTGTCCAAGCCATTAAGAATCAACCTGTACCCTATCACTCTGTTAGAGTTTCTGAGGTTCAACATGATTCACACTTGGTTGATAATTGTTTGCTATGGGGGCTTGTATTGTAGATTGTAAGGTGTTTACCAGGGGACTCTGACCTATATATGCAGAAACGGGCACTTGTAAACTATTTTTATTTTTTTAATTTCAGATTAATATGAGGGTATATATGATTGGTTACATTGTACATTTTTATAATTTGGCACAATGTGCTATAAGCATTTATTTATACTTTTGCTTTTTTCTAATAAGCTATCAGATTATGTAATAGATCTGATATGTTCATATCTAATACACAGATTATTTAGTAGAAAAGAAAAATACTAAGTAACTTAAGTAAAAGATTCTCTCAATCCAATTGTACCTTTCATAATAAAATGGAGAAAAGAAAGCGAAAGATAAAAATACACTTTAAAGCATACTATGTGTATATGGAGAGAGAGTGGGTTGTGTGAGCTACACTTTTATAGTAGGAATATTTTTAAAGGGATTTTTTTCCTGATTTTCATCTAGATCATGCATATATCTGAGAATTTCACCATAATTCTAAGAAAAAAATGTTATTTTGCATATAAACAAAAATGAAACTTTCATGAAGAGAAAATTAAGTATATTATTATATAAGAGCCTTAATATGTAATCAAATTAACTGTTAATAACTTTCACATCTTTCAGAGATAGGAATGCACAAATACATTTGAAAAGTGATAAAAACAAATGCATGTTTATATTGGATATAACATTTTCAAATGCCAGAAGTCCTCATTAAGATCTTACAAGCTGAGTATTTTTTCCCATTCTGTTTAAAGGCACACAACTTCTTTAACCTCGGCCAATTAATTTCATCATCTTAGCAGCACCAAAATATACTTTGAATTTCAGCTGTACTTATTCTGGGCTAGCGTCTTTGAATCATAGCTCAAAATTGATGTAATCTTAAAAATGAAAGGTTGGTACTTCATCCTCTAATCTTTTTCAAAATATTGACTCAGCGTCCACGATGTTCATCATTGCTAAGGGATAAATCAGTAAGACCGTCTTAATGGAGTGTGAGCCCTGAACGCTACCACATGTGTTCACAGGGCCTAAACTAACAACTGTGTCAATACACTCTGACCCGCTGTGTGTGAGCAGCGATTTCACTAGAGAACAGGACAGCTTTGCCCATTTTATCTAATTGTTGTAGGAGTTCGAATTCTGCTGATCATTTACCACATTGACTTCCGTATAAAGAGGATCTGAGATGATGCTTCTTAGAAATCCTTTCTGGTAGCTGTGATCACAATGAGAGAAAAAAAAGGAGAAATATAAAAATCAAGTACAATAGCAAAGACACTTATATTTCCAGGTAAAATTGAGTTTTTTAAAGCTGAGAAACAATTATATGATTTTAAAAAATGTATCCTGCATATATCCTGCAATGAATACATATAGTATTCATTAAGAATGGAATTCTACTTTTTATTAAAAATAAAATACTGAAACTTCCTTTCTGCCCTATGGATGAGAAGGGCACAGCTAAGCTCTGAACACATCCTTCCATCAGAACGCGCCCTGGACTTGCGGATGCTCCTCTCAGCGACCGAGCCGAGGTCTCCGACCCCATCCAGCGTTCACACCCCATGTCGTTTCTTGGTTCGGAGAACAGAGCAGCGCGCAGCTGCCGCCCGCTCAGGAGCTTCTCCCTAATTAGATCAATAAACGCTAATCCCTATGAGAGTATAAATAAGACTTGCCAATTACACACTTAATTTAGACAGAAGTAGTGCTATTCTCAATAAGTGGGACTGTTATGACTATTTCCTTGCTCTTCTCCCACGTTTATTTCCCTGGATCACGGAGCAGCAGGTGGAGCCGGTTAGGAGGAGACGCAGGAAGGGTCGGCGGTGCTTCCTCACGGCTCTTTTGAAGCTCGTGGATTGATTGCAGAAGAAAAACTGGTTGTGCACAAGGTCACATGATGATGTCACAGTTGCTCGATAGACTGTGATTTGCAGAAACCCCGAGACAAGGACAAGTATCTGTGTTAAAGCGACTTAAAATCATTCCACCCTGCGGATTCTGGAAGAAGTCTGGAAAAAACACTGCGCAGTCCTCCGAGAGCTGTGACCAGGGACACAGATGCAGTGCAAGTCGATCCCCCATCATCAGCAGTAATTAAATAGTCTCTGCCCTGAGCCACCTTGCCCGCCCGACAGGGAGTGAGTGCACCGCCGGCCCAGTCGCCTCCCATTGACCTGGATTGATCTGCTCCTTGGCTTTGAGCCCCGAGCAGCGTCACCAACCACCACACAGTTACCGATACCTCAGAAGGATCCAAATTGTCCTTTTTTTTTTGTACTAGATGAAGACATGGGAAGAAAGTGCTGGTTTTTGTTGTCAAAGTAAACCAATTGGGTGATTTTACTATTTGATTTACTCCTTGTTGATCTAATAGTTATTTTAAAATTGCTCTAACTTCTCAGTTTATTAGAGTTCCCATCCACATTTATTTTAATGTTAAATAATATAAATGTGTCTGATTCCCACACAGTACACAGGTGTCTGTGCACACACCCACCTTGGGCTTATAAAGACCAATGTATACAGTGGAATAAAATACCATTTTAAAAAGCTGTCTGTGAACATGGATTCTAATTATAGTTCTTTAAAATACTTATGTTTAATCTATAAATATCCTTCTTTGTTTTAAATAAGGTAATACATACAATGTCTATTATAGTGCGTTCGGTTAATTTTACATTTAGGTTTGAAAATTGCCAGTGATGGATTGCCACTCCGCGCGGTGGTTGTAATTTGTCTGCCCCATCCCGCAGGCAGAAGCCCTTTCTATTCTGCTCCTCATAGCTCAGCTCGGAGCCATCTCCGCTCTGTGTACTGCCTGGGACCATGACCGGCTTCTTTCTATTTGGGACGATGAGGCAGCTGAGAGAGCAGTTCTTCAATTTCACAGAATAAGCGAGTATGACATTTACCCTGAACTCACAGTTTATATAACTTTTACCCAAGGTAGTACACACGTTTCAGGGAAATCTATCATACGAAAATACATTTCCTGTGTTTTGAGAAGTGAAAAGCGTTACACATTAGGGACGCAGAGATAAATAGATATGGATCTTAGATATATAGTTACACCTATCAAACAAAAAAAGAAGAGAAACGGCTGCCCAGATAACCTGCAGCAATAGATGTCCAGATAACATTTGGAATTCTCTGTTTACTTCTCAGAGTTATTCAGAAAAAAAAAAGAAGAAAATCATAATATTGGTTGTGTGTGCAGGTTGCAGGGGATGTGGTGATGTGACCGTCGGATGGAGGTGCTCCCGTGGGCTGCTCCTGCTAACCAGGAGCTCACCTGCCTATTCCACCTCTCTGATGCTCTGAGTGACACGCAGGGTCCTTCATCTAACACCCCAGGGTTCCTTTCACTCTGGCTGGGAAACAGGCTACCTTCAATACAAGAAGAAGTGGGAGGCGGGATGAAGTCCTGTCTCTGAAATGGTATTGAATGGCTAGAACGGGAAGAAAGCCACCAAAACTAGACCTTTGTTTCACAGAGACATCTAGAACAATGTTATCTTTTCTGGAATCTGACTATTAGTTATTTATAACGCTTCAAAACCCTTCCTCTCCCCCTTCCACGGGTTCTCATTTACAGTAGGTAGGTGAGGAGTGATCCCCCAGCTGCATTCTGAATGCCCAGCTGCTTCAACTCTCGGAGGACACTTAACTGTCCTGGAGAAACGGGCGTTTCACCGTTTAATCAGGTTCTTGCATATAATTGCATTTTGGATACACAGGCATTGAAACTTCAAAGAGAAAATTTCCAAAGGGCATTTGTTTCTTATGGAAATAAAGTAAGAATGAGCTGTATTCAAAGGGTGAGGAAAGCTATCCACAGGAGACCTCTGTTTGATTGTGATTTAGCTCATGGAGCAAATATGTTTAGTGGTTTTGGTCTACTTCCTTAGAAAAATGTCCACATTAAAAATGACCACCCAGGCTAGCAGAGTCTGGCATGATGCTGGCATCCGAGGAAACAGAAGTCTCTGTCCAGGCCCGACGTCCACTTCCAACTCTTCCTGAATTTCTTTTCCTCAGAGAAGAGAGTTAAGGAGAATCAAGAGGAGTTTTTCTATGGGTCTAAAAAATCATGTTAAATTGCACACTTTAAACTCATAACTACTAGATCAAAACAATTTATTATCCTCCATTTTTAGCCATAAATGGAGACTGTCCAATATGGGATCAACCAAGAATGAACCATTTCCGAGTTGGTTACAAAATTTATTATGCAGAATTTGACCTGTAACCTGCCCAATCTTAGCCTAAAGTTTACAAATGAGAAAACTGTTGGGCTGTATGAAATTGTTTCATAAAACACTATAGCATTTTCAAAGAGTTTTATGATTATCACTCCACGGCGTAGTTCTACCTAATGCCCTGCAGCCTCACACTTTTTGTTTTACATTCCATTCTCCCCACTCCACAAGGACAGAAACCAGGGCCAACTTCAGACCTCCAGGAGGTATGGACAAAGCTTACAGCTCTCCAGGATAGACTGTAACTTCTACGCTGGATGAAACAATGAGTTTCAAACACCTTACATTTCCCAGGTATAATGGAATTAAGTACATGGTTTGCTTAACACATTTTCTAACTATAATGTGGACATGGGGAAAAATGTTATGCAATTGGCATAAAAATATATATAAATTCCCTAAAGAAAGAGGATGTAATTGCTTGAACTAGAATAAACATTTTGTTGAATAAATTGAATTAAAATTCTGGAAATAGTAAGTGATGAGCCTGGTACTACGGCCATGCACTGATCAAGAAAAGGGATCTGTTCCTTAGGTGACTTTGTCCTTGTGCAAACGTCACTGAAAAATGTACTTACACAAACCAAGATGCTGGAGCCTGCTGCACTCCTAAGCTGCATGGGCTAGCCTGTTGCTCCTGGGTTACAAACTGCACAACATGTTACTATAATGAATATGCAGGCATTTGCATAATAATAGTATTTGTATATTAAAACGTATTTAAATATAGAAAAGGTAAAGTAAATTATGATCTAAAACTAATAACTGGTATACGTGTATAAGGCACTTAGCTTGAATGGAACTTGCAGGGACAGAAATTGGTCTGGCTAAGTCAGCGAGTGAGTTGCAGGTCAATGTGACGGCTCAGGACACTAGAACACCACTTTATAAACACCACATGTGCACTACGTTAAACATATTCTTTTTTTCTATCATTAATAATAAATTAACCTCAATTTATCATAGCATTTTAACTTCTAGATTTTTTATTTTTCTATAGCTTAATTTTTTTTTTTTTTTTGAGACAGAGCCTCAAGCTATCCCCCTGGGTAGAGTGCCATGGCATCACAGCTCATAGCAACCTCCAACTCCTGGGCTCAAGCGAGTCTCCCGCCTCAGCCTCCCAAGTAGCTGGGACCACAGG
>CAUYQV010077126.1:0-40907 GCA_963574575.1 Galagoides demidoff
TTGTGGTGGGCGCCTATCGTCCCAGCTACTTGGGAGGCGGAGGCAGGAGACTCGCTTGAGCCCAGGAGTTGGAGGTTGCTATGAGCTGTGATGCCATGGCACTCTACCCAGGGGGATAGCTTGGGGCTCCGTCTCAAAAAAAATAATAAAAAAATTAAAAAAATTAGAAAAAAAGCACATATTAATAACCTCTATGAATACAGGGGGAAAAGTCTATAAAAGTCAATCAAGCAACATACAAAATGATAATATACCATGATCAAGTAAGATTTATTCCAGGAATGCAAGATTGTTTAAATATCAGAAAATCAATAACTATAATTCTTTGTATGAATAGAATACAGGATTGAAACAATTTGATTATTTCCATAGATGTGGAAGAAGAATTTGACAAAATCTAAAAGCAGTTTATGATAAAAATATTCAATACACTAAGAAGAGAAGAGAACTTCTTCACCCAGATGAAGGACATCTATAAAAAAAACCACAGCTAACATCATGCTTAATTGTGAAAGACCAAATACTTTCTCCAAAACATTAATTATGTCTGATCTCATTACTGAAACTGAGCATTTTACTGTAGTTCTACCCAGGACTATTGGCAAGAAAATGAAAATAAAAGTCATCCGGATTAGGAAGAAAGAAGTAAAACCATCTCCCTTTGCAGATTACACTTTCTTATATTATAATTCTTAAGGAATCCATAGGAAGTCTGTTAATTGACTTCATCAAGGTTGGATCATGCCTCCAATATTCAAAAATTAATTGTACTTCTATATACTTGTAAGGAAAAATCCAAAGTATATATTTAAAAAATTTCCCTTTACAATATAGTATCAAAAAAAACTTATGTAAAATTTATAGAAGTAGTACAAAGTGTATACCCTAAAAACTAGAAAACCTGGTTGAAAGAAATGAAATAACACCTAAATAGATGGGAAAGCATCCCATGTTCCTGAAAGCAGAAGACATAATATTATTAAGACTTACGGTGCTTCCCAAATTGATCTACAGATTCAGTACAATTCTTTCCAAAATTCCAGATTGATACTGTAGAACTTCACAAAGTGGTCACAAAATTCATATTAAAATGCAAGGAAATTAGATAGCCAAATTAACCTTGAGAAAGAATTCAGAGGAGTCTCACTTTAACTGTTTCAAAACTTACTACAAATCTATGGCAATTAAGACAGTTTATTGGGCAGCACCTGTGGCTCAGGGCGTAGGATGCCAGCCCCATATACCGAGGGTGGCGGGTTCAAACCCTGCCCTGGCCAAACTGCAACAAAAAATAGCTGGGCATTGTGGCGGGCGCCTGTAGTCCCATCTACTGGGGAGGTTGAGGCAGAAGAACTGCGTAAGCCCAAGACCTGGAGGTTGCTATGAACTGTGATGCCACAGCATTCTACTGAGGGCTACAGAGTGAGATTCTGTCTCTAAAAAGAAAAAAAAATTGTATAGTATTGGGATAAACATATGGACATATAGAGCAGTGAAATAGAATTGAGATTCTGGAAATAAATGTTCACATTTTTAGTTAATTAAATTTTGCCAAGAATGCCAGACAATTCATTAGAGTAAAAAAGAGTCTTTTCATAAAAGGATGTTGGGAGAATTGAATATCTGATTGTAAAAGAATCAAGTTGAACTCCTATCTCACACCATACACAAAATTTCAAAATGAATCAAAGACCTAAATGTAAGAGGTACAACCAAAAAATTCTTATAAGAAAACATAGAGCATAGCCAAGTGTTGTGTCGGGTGCCTATAGTTCCAGCTACTTGGGAGGCTGAGGCAAGAAAATCACTTAAGCCCAGGAGTTTGAGGTTGCTATAAGCTATGACACCACAGCACTCTACGGAGGGTGACAAAGTGAAACTCTTTCTCAAAAAAAAAAAAAAAAAAGAAAAGAAAACCTAGAAGCGTTTTGATCTTTGATTAGGTAATGTTCTCTTAGGTATGTGTATGATACCAAAAACATAAATAATAGAAGATAAAGATAAATTAGATTCAAAATTGAACACTTACATGCTGGAAATGCTTCACAATAAAAGACAAACCACAGAAAATGTTTTGTTTTTAATCTACTAAAAAGGAAACTAAATGTTTGTTCCCAACCAGAATAAAAATACTTTTACTAGAGACACAGTTCAGAGTTGGTGACAGTTTGGGAATATAGATGCTCACATCCTCTGTTGCCTTTTACATAGTACTTTGACAGTCTGTATCAAAACTTTAAACTCCCTTTCCATTTTCCTCAGAAAATCTAACTCTGCTAATGTACCAAAATACAAAAATACAGAAAGATAAATGTTCATCAAAGATAGTGAAAGAAGCATCATTTACAATAACAAATAAATAGAAACCATCCAAAAGGTTATTAATAGGGGAGACCCTTATAAATTATGGGATAGTCATCATCTATAAGATGATTGGTTTCGTATTTTCACAGGAATATAGTAAATCCGTCTAAATTGACTTGGAAAATTATTCATGATAGATAAAATGTGAAAAAAATGCTATGGTACATGATGATATGTACAGAGTGTCCATAAAGTTGTTTATTTTTTATTTTTATTTTTTGCAGTTTTTGGCTGAGGCTCAGTTTGAATCTGCCACCTCCAGCATATGGGGCTGGCGCCTTACTCCTTTGAGCCACAGGCGCCACCTCCATAAAGTTGTTTATTTTAAAATTGCACATGAACTTTATGGACACCCTGTATAATGTCTTACATTATAATAAATATAAAACAAAGTTATTTGCCCACCACTTCTCAGGAAACATTTAAACATCATTAAATAAACATTCGCTACAGTTATCTCATGCTATGGATCAGTACCCATAAGAGAAACAGCTCATACATGAAATTTGAATATTGGCTCTCTGGCTGTTTGGTTTAGAGCACATACCTGACTGAAGCTACTCTTTGTTTATGCTGTCAGTGACACCTTTAAATGCATGTATGTGCTCCAAAGTTGGTGAATATCCATCCAATTCATGTAATACAGTAGCAGACAAATAGGTAGAAACATGATTCAAATTTATAGATGTGCATATCTTAACAGCCTGGAAATAAACATGCTAAACAAGTTTCAGTGGTTATTCTGAGAGTAAAACTGAAAAAAAAATGAGGTGAAGGGGGCTTGTTTTACCTTTTACTCTCTGCTCTTTTACATTTGAATTTAATTTGGGCATTTAATATTTTCATAATTAAAAAACAAAGAATACATGTGATTAAATGTGTGATAAAGAAAATTAAACTTAAAATAACTAAAGGATAAAAACACTACTACAATTGGAAAATAACACTTTTTTTTAAAAGGAGTTTTGTTTACTTTTTTTAAAAAAAAGTTTTGTTTGTCTTTTAAAATGTTTACTTTTTTCCTCTTTCTATTCCTGGAGCACTCAAAAATTGACCACTTCCTTGAATTCAGTTTCTTCTCCATAGATTTCTTTCTTCCCAGTTCAGCAATATTGAGAGAGACTAAGTTAAATTCTCACGTATGAAAGTTCCCCATTTGAAGTATCTTATGCCTTGTCTTCAGTCTTTTCAATGAGAGTAACATCTCATGTGTGCTCAACTTTTAGTACTCACTTTTCATTATTCTGTTGGTTGGACTGACTTTGTTTATGGTCACATGAAAAGATGTGCCAAACGGCATGACCCATTATTGAGAGTATTCCGAGTTTTGAGACCTGCGCCAAGCATTTTTAGTATCACTTACTGTTTTATGTGTACGCTTGTCAAAACAATTATGCCTGATTCAGCAAAATTCATCGCTTTCTAACAAATGATCAGGAGGGTAAACAACTCATTTACATGGGGAGGTTTATATTTTCAGAACTGCCTGAAGGGAACCTTTCCAAGAGGCTGGAAAGGAATTCAGCAAAAAGGAAACAGCAGGAGGATCCTGTATTTCTCTGCAATTCAGCAGTGCTGGTTGCCAATACCAACATCATAACATTTCAGAGTTCAATTTTCCATATTTTGAAACTTCTTACAGAGATTTCATCAAGCAAGTCAATCTGCTATCAAATTCAGCTTTGTCTGTTAGCTCCTGGACTGTTTCATGGCACCTGAGGTGAGCTGCAAAAGTTTAACATCTTGAGTCTAAGACAGGAATGATGAAGCTGTGCATTAACTCAGTGGTTCGCAAGCTCTGGCTTACATCAGAATTGCCTGAGTGCAGATTTCTGGGCCCAGCTACTGGGTTAGTGATTCTTTAAACCTGGATTGGGGCTGAGAATTTGCATTTCTAGCAAGTTCCCAGGAGACAGCTGCTATTCCGGGGACCACATTTTGAAAACCACCATATTAACTCTTTAGGTAACAAAGAGTTACTAACCAGATGCTTTAGCTCATGAAAAGGTATACTCCTGACTCCAATATTAAAGAACCCAAATAACTTGTGTTAGTGATGTGATCTCTGAATGTGTATCCTAAGAAAAGGAGAAAACGATGGTGTATGTGGCTACTGTTTTGGTAAAAGAGCACAACTGGGCACTGGAAAGAAATGATGCATCAGTACTGAGAGGTGGCAGGTTGTTTTTTATAGGAGGCTGATTATTTCAGTGAAAACAACTCAGATCTTTATATGACACCACTGAATCAACTGAATTAGAGGCCTTTAGATGCCAGTCTTTGTTGGAATTGTCCATGACCCACAGGAGAAAGGAGAGTGTTGACTAGAGACAGATGCTTCTAACTCATTTCATTAGGCTTCTGATCATATGGATAACTTTTTGGTCTTTAAAACACAATCTACTTAGTTCTGGTTTATAATTAAGCAAAATTACCTTACTTCAGGTTGGTTTCTTCTGGTTTGGCAACTGTGCCAGTTATTTACTAATACTCTTATTAATTAGAAGTGAAAGCTACTGTTATTGTGGCATAAAACCAGAAATTTACAGGACAAACTGGGTACTTAAGAACACCCGGTGTATTCAGCAAATCCAATGCCAGATGCAGTATTGTTTTATGCATACTTGAATGTTTTCTTTTTAATATGTCATGCTAAAATGGCCAGAGCTTTTTTTAAAAAAATTGCCATTTTAATCAAATTGATTTTCAACTGAATCATACTCATTGGCACAGACCTCCACAAAGTTGAGGTTTGCTTTATGAGAGGCCAAAGATAACTTCAATTTTTATTGAAAATGTCACTTAGGGTGGGAGGAAGCTGAGCTTTCTCTATATACACATGTAGGTTACAAGAGGAATAATAACTCATCTTAACCATGAATTTTCAAGGATGTAAAGATGGAGTGCATTGGTATATCAACAGGAATATTTACTATTTACAAGTGTTTTCATAGCATTTTAGTAGTTTTTTTTAACCATTTAAGCATTCCTGTAAAAATGCAATTACCATTTCTCTTTTCTATTAAGATAGATGAAGCATAAAGAGGCAAAGTTTTGAGATACACAAAGATCAAGAAACACAAAATCCATGCAGACAGAAATAAATCTGTGTCTCCAGAATTATAGTCCTCAAATTTGGTCCAAAGAAACTCTCTACTTATATTTTAAAAAATAAATGCACAGCTGGGCATTCTTATGGACTTATTCCATCTGTTTGGAAATGAAACCAGGGGATCAGGCTAGAGATCACTGGCCATTTGTGATGCTCTCTTCCAAGGAAAGAGAATAATGCATTGCAATTTTTACTCAAAAATCTGCTGGAGATGGAGGTGCAGAAACTTGAGGGACATGATTCTGAGCTATTACAGAAAACCCAATTAGGTCCTCAATTTTGGAAGGCTGGGGGTATGAAATAGATCCCGTGTTAACATTCTCAAGGCCTGTCTTCAGCCAGTGCATATTCCCACATAAAAGCACACCAAGTATTCAGAGCAGCACGTGGGGAAGAATCTTTTTCCAGGATAGAGTTTAGAATGTGCCTCACAGCCACCACCCCAAAACTATTCACCAAAGTTGATTGAGTCTGGATTAAATGTGTGGACTTTGGAGCAAGACAAGTCTGGATTTGAAACCCAGAACTTCTACATTCTCTTTAATCTCTGTACAAGTTACCTAAACTTCTACACCTTAATGTACTTATATATTAAATGTGGATATTATTATATCCTAGATATAATTGGATGTGGGTGTTAGATGTGATAAAGCACTTACAATGCCTGGCAAAGGTTAGACACTTGGTAGATACCAGCTACTATTACTTAGTGAGTTAGAAGGAATGCTGAACGTGATACACTGCTCTGGTAGGCTTATGTAGAGCTCAGGGTATCGGGTCTTCAGCTGGGTGAACAAGGGAGACTTTGTGGGCTTCAAAATCAGTACATTGTCCTCTACTTAACGATTTTATTATACTTGAGGATAACCCTGAAGAGGGTGAATGTCAGTGGAATTTATCCCTGGTTATTCAACTCGGCAGGCTGGTGTTACCTAGTGTTTCACTTTCCTGCAAAATCATGATTTTAAACGTGTAGTTGGGTACATACTTTTGCAATGACAATGTAAGAAAAATGCCAGGATATGTTCCAAAATAATAATCCTGTTGGGCCCTAGCAGATCAAGTTTATCTTCACCATTTATCTCACTGAGCATGTTGCAACTTGTGCTTTTTCCATGTTCTCTATCTTGACCACAGGCAAACACAGTTTATCAGTGCTGATCTTTTCTACTTCTAGGCATCTAGGGATCCTAATGTGACATATTTTCCTCTTGTCGAATAATCAAGATGTGCTGATAGCCTCTCCCGTGCTGAGGTGTTGGGAATGTGTATATTTGTCTCACAAGATTGGCAAGTTGGAAAAAAAACTGCCTAGAGTGGCTAATTATTGTCTCAGAGGAATTAATATTTTATGATGAATTTCAGGCTTTGTAGTACATAGCAATGAGAATCTGCTGAAGTAGTAACAAAATAAGAGATGGGGGAAAAATAGGATGGTTTCTTCTCATCCCTTTTATAGTCTTCCATTTCTACGCTACTCTGTCATCCCTGGTCCCACTGCCACATTCATTCAACCATTACAGAGAAAATCCCCAACACAGAAAGATTTGGATGGGTTGTGGTCACAGATATATTTAAGAAACACTTTATATTGTTGTTTAATCCACTGTATTAAAATCTAAAAAATTCGGAGTGAAGCACAGTAGGATTATTCTGTATGATTGTAAGGTAAGTTCTGTGCAGATTCTAACAAGCAAGTGAAACAAACCTAACTTCCAAATAGACACTTTGGATTGAGATCTAATAAATAGTCATTTTCCTAATCATTAGAAGTGGGTATCATGTCTTTCCCCTAACAGATCCTTAGTTCTCAGGCAGTATTTTCAAGGGAGTGAATGTTGTATACAATGCGTTTGATGAGTTGAGTCAGAGCCCTGGGCTGTCTCAGCTAGAGTCTGTGGTACTAAACATGGTGCCTGTCGCAAAGGAGTTCAATAAAGATGTGTTGAATAAATGAGCAAACAAATGTATTCCACTGTCTTTGGTAATGATAACGTTTATATTGACAGTGGTGACCATTAAAATGTATTGTTCATATCAGCTGCTATAGGACTGACAGCCTCAGGGGCTGTCTCTCTAGATCCATCACTGTGTTTGTGCTGAGGTCCTGCTTCCCAAGCATGCTCAGCCAATGCCCAAGCACAGAGTGTGGGGTGAGGATGGAGGAGACTAATTCAGGCTAATTCCTGTGAGGCATGACACCTTCCAGTAAGGCCTTCCCATTGGCCTGACCAAACCTTTCTTGGAATTGTGCAGCTCACTGAGACTCTTCTACCCAATCCTTCTTCCTTCTCCCTTTTCCTTCCACTGGGCTTGGATCTACATCACCATGTTAAGGACTCTTTGCCTTCTCCTGCATCCCCGCCCCCCCCAGTAAATTCCTTGCAAATATAATTCTGTCTTTGGGTCTTCTTTTAAGCAGTCCTTTAATACACAGATATATAATGGCTAAGTCAAAGACGTGGGACAGTCTACTTATGAATACTTTAAATATCGTGTTAATTCACCTCTGCATATGGTTTTTGAAAAACGAATAAGTAAAGATATTTTCATCTATTCAGTAAAATTATCATTAGCTTCACTTAAGTGAAGTTTGTGGCAACTTTACTCCTTAGAAACACATTCTCCCACTACTGCTATCACAAGAGGGTCACCCAGTAGATATAAAATAACAGTGTTAGTGATTTAACTATGCATTTACAGCACCAACAGAATTTCAGGTTTAAATTAACATCCATCTACCAAGAGTTAAAAAAAGTAGGGACAGAATTACTTACATGTTGTACATGTTAAGCTTATTGCATCATATTTCTACACAGAATCCAGTGTTGTCTGTAGCTCTGGGCATGTGAACCAAAGCTTATTTTCACAGCTGGGCTTAACATCCCCACTTTGGATGATTTGTGACACGGTGACATTTAATGTGTCTAATAAACTATAAAAATGGTATATATTTTGGAATTTGAATGTCTGTTTAATTTAATTTTGACATTTCACCATATATCTAATCTTACAGGAAGCAAAAACTGTCAGCCGTACATCAGTCTTATAATTCCAGTTGAATGCTTATTTACAAATAATATTTGTGCAGTCCTGAGTGCAAAGTAGGCACTCAACACCATTGAGTGGATGAAAATATAAAAATATAGATTACTAAGATAAAGAAACAAATTCAAATGGCCATTTTGGTATTTAGTGTAAATATTTTCAGCAGGTATAGTTCGTTAGTAAAAACCAACAATGAAATGCAAAAGATGCTATTTTTTCCTTGAACTTAGACACGATTCTTTCCAGAAGGGCTTGTCTTGCCAGGTCTGAGTCGTTCCCAGTGAGCGCTCAGCAGCCAGCAAGCAGTCATGAACTGGAGTAACATTTACTGGAATGGGTTGGGGAGGCATCCTTTTGGATGACTCTAGAATGATTCACAGGAACAATTTATAAAATTTTCACAGGGTTTCAAACTCTTTCCTGTTTTTAAAAATATATGTATTTCTACAAGCAGGGCAGAAGAGGACAAAGGGTGGGGAAATGTGGATGGCTCCAATTCGTTGTCCCTGGTGATTTCAACGCAGACCCTGTGCTCGCTCTTTCATTTTATTTTACTTTATTTCATTGTTCTTATTTTTTAAATGCAGACCAAAAAGGCAAAGGGAGCCAAATCCATATGCTGTGAAGCCTGACACAGTGCCAGCTGCTTGAACGGGTATTAACTATGGAATTCCTAAATTAGGATGGGTTTAAAAAAAATCAATATGGGTTTCTTTGGGGTATGCGTGTGCACATGGTCACGTGTGTGTGTTTGTATGTGTGTATGTCCTGGATGTGGTTAGGTTTGCTCTTGGCCTAAGTCTGCACAGATCCAGTTTCAGTTCTAGGCAACCATGGACAATTTGCCTTTTTGTTCTACTTGGAAGCTCTGTTGATAAAGCTGTTTAAAGGGTTCAGGTGCTGACAAGCTGGTGCTGTCACTATCTGGGATTACAGGAAGTCCATCAAATTACTGAGCTGCGTTCACTCCCCACGTTGTTGCAAGGAAATGAAAGTCATTCATTGTGCTCTCTCCTTGTTCCCTGTACTGGCATCCAAAGCCCCTTCTTCAAACTCTCTGATTCAACAGTAATTTTTATAAGCAGATATTCTAGCCAAATTACACAATGTTTTTACTATAAATGATGGATAATAACCCCTTCCATTTTCTTTTACATTTCAATTTTATAAATTTAAGGTCTTATTTTAAAAATTATATTACTCTCTCCCACTCTCTCATAATCTGACCCTCAGCACAAATGCATCTCGACATAGAGGCTGCAAAAGCTTACATAGAAGTAAACTGGCCTTTATTATATTCACATGCATTAATGGGTCTCGAATTTTGGTAGGCATTAGAATCACGGAGCAAGATGGGAGTTGTTAAAAATATAGACTCCTAGGTCACTAAACCAAAGACCCTAAATAAGGATTTTTAGGAATGGCTATCTGTGTCCTGAGGACAATCAGTACTCTACCATGGCTGGGCACTGTGGTTCATCCCTGTAATCCCAACATTCTAGGAGGTGGGGGCAGGTGCATTGCTTGAGCTCAGGAGTTTGAGACCAACATGAGCAAGAGTGAGACCCTCCTTTCTACTAAAAAGAAATAGAAAAACTGGCTCGGCACCTGTGGCTCAAGCAGCTAAGGCGCCAGCCACGTACACCTCAGCTGGCAAGTTTGAATCCAGCCAGGGCCTGCCAAACAACAAGGTTGGCTGCAACCAAAAAATAGCTGGGCGTTGTGGTAGGTGCCTGTAGTCCCAGCTACTTGGGAAGTGGAGGCAGGAGAATCACTTGAGCCCAGGAACTGGAGGTTGCTGTGAGCTGTGATGCCAAAGCACTCTACGCAGGGCGACAGCTTGAGCCTCTCTCAAAAAATAAAAATAAAAAAAAAGAAATAGAAAAACTATCCAGACATTCTCACAGGTGCCTGTAGTCTCAGGTACTCCAGAGACTGAGGCAAGAGGATCACTTGAGAGGAAGAGATTGAGGTTGCTGTGAGATATGGCACCATGCCACTCTATCCAGGGTGACAGAGTGAGACTCTATCTCAGGAAACCAAAACAACAACAACAACAAAAACCCAAGAAGAGTTGAATGTGGTCTCAATTCAGTACAAATAAGACATTCATCCCTTTTAAAGCCCTTTCTCCTATCACCTGCCCCAAAGCTATTTTTTATGAGTCTTTGATGGAGACTTTGATGCTCCTATATGTCCCTGAATGCAATCAGGTTGGGGTCCTGTGGCTCCTCTGCGGTGTTCTTCCCTCTTCCCTCACCTCCTTTTGGGTAAGTCTTGCAGAGGATGTTTTCAGCTGTGTCTGTTCCCATTCCATCTGCTCTCCCACTCCTGTTAAAGCCACTGTTGCTGGCCCCTCTCCCTGTGTCACACTTGCTGCCACCCACATGTACAGGTAAAGTGGGAACTGCTGTGCCAATTAGCTGTGATCACAGGAAATTGCAGATTTGTTTCCCTATCTATAAAATGAGAGCTGCATTAGACACTTTTCTAAAGTGCTTTTCTATCTAAAATCCTGCACTTTTAGACAGCTAATAATTTTCTGTCCCACAGCAGCTGTTTTGGCTCATATGATTTCTCAATCTGTCTGTTGGCTGCTTGTTTGGGAGGTGTCTTCTCCCATGGGACAGAACTTAGCAGAAATAGTGTCTGGGGTGGCTGCTTAGTTACAGGAGGTCAGAGAGAAGCCTGCACTAACTCCTGGAAGGGCAGACATACAGAAGGAGCCAGATGGCCAAGTGGGTAGTCCGGGCTAGTGGCAGCTATAGACTATGGGTGTAAACAGTGCTGCCCACTTAAGAACAAAAGACTTACAAGTATTATAAACCAAACCTGGGAGTAGATTTGCAAGAAAGATATTTGGGGAGTATGGGCTTCTGGCAGGCATACTCAGATCTAAAACCCAAAACCAAATCTCTTATAAGAACCAAGGAATGTTAGGTATCATTGACCACATACCCTTGGGGTGGGTTGGAGTTTGCAAAAAGGCATCAGGAAAAGAAATAGAACTGGCTGGCAGTGACCTCTGATTCAGCCTTCTCTCTAGATATCGTATGCAGGTTCCTACCTTTCTCTACAGGCACAAAGGGTTGCAGCCTGTGTTCTCAGCCCTCTTAGTTCTTGAACTACTCAGCATAATGACAGGTTGGAGCCACCCGTGGGTAGTGTGTGAAGTCAGACTTGCTCTATTTTCTGTATCTAGGATTTAAAAGGTGGGTTTTTGATGGCTTCACCAAGTTACAACTGTCCCTTCTTATTGTTGCCTAACCCCATGACTGCCCTTCTGCCTTGGTGTCTCGATTTTTACCCCATTTCCCTAGAATGTTACCAGTTGACTTCACTGAGGTTATGTTAGTTTCCTGGGGTTTCCCTAACAATCAATATACCAAAGACCTTGGTTCTTAAACCACAGACATTTATTATCTCACAGTTCTGCAAATTTGAAGTCAGAGATGAAGGTGTTGGCAACTTTACTTCCTACCAAGGGCTGTATGGGAGAAGCCAGTCCCATGTCTCCATCTGTGAGTGGTTTGTTGGCAATCTTTGGTGTTCCTGGGCTTCTGCTCTATTACCCTGATCTCTGCCTATAAGAGTGTTCTTCCGGAGTGCATATCTATGTTTCAAGTTTCTCTTTTTTCATAAGGCAGCTGTTTTATCAGATTATTCCAATAATCCTACCCTAGTATGTTCCTATTTTAACCGGCTACATCTATAATAACCCTATTTCCCAATAAGGTCAAATTCGAAGGTCTTAAATGTTACGATCTTCACATATGAAATTTTTATATAGGGGGCACAATTTAACCTGTAACAGGATTATAGTCTCGCTTTTGTCAGATTGTTTTTCTTAGACCTGTAAATTCCTACCTGTACCCCTAGCTTTTGACAGGAGTTGGGCTTTAAAGCAGGTAGACCACTCTGAACCATTACGGTGAGTTTACCAGACTCAACTAGCATCCCTACCTAAAACCCTGCCACCAGGCTCCAGTTACCAGACCAGACACCCTTGGATAGTGATGCCAACTCCAGAAAAGGTTGAGTATGCCTGGAAACTTCAAATCTGTGCTTTGTCCTGTTTTCCCTCCCCATTTTAAGACCTATCTGCTTGCAGGTTATCCCCCTCCACCTTCCTCTAGTTCTTATGACTTCTCTGTGCCCATGCACTACTTCTGCAGACAAGTCTGTATAGGCAACATCTTGGAAAGCCTCATAGCTGGCCACATGAAATAATAGCAGGGCTTCCATGGGCTGTATGAACGATGAATTCAGTTAATAAATTGCATAGGTTCAAACAATGCTTTTTTGCCCTAGAATTCATAAAATACAATCAAGGAGTCACATGTAGACTACAGGTACTTCAACCATAAGTGATCTCTGGAAATCTATAGGTAATATGACTTGAATGATGGATTGAATTATCAGAAAGTTACCAGATTTCTGTGTATGTACAATACCTACTTCGCCTTCACATTTAACTTGCTATGATGTTTCTAAGTAAACCCTCATGAATACCTCCCTTCGCACAACTTCTGTTTTGAGCCTTAGTTCTGCACAACTATGCTGCTAAATCTTGGAGATACAGACATTAATAAGAGATGGTTTCTGATGTAGAGGTCATCAGTGCCAAGCCCATCCCCAACCCTGTAAGGATTCAACTAGATGATAGAAGTTACTGAATTTTAAAATTCATAAGCCAAGTATGAAAAGATTGATTTCTTCTAGCTAGGAATAGATGCACAACAGAGGTAGGTAGTTTGATCCATGACTTTCATTCCATCACCAAACCCATAGCATTCTCTGGAGATGGTTTGTTACTAGAGGCTAACTGGCTCTCTTGGCATGAACTTGGAGATCTCCTCCCTCTGACATAACTGTGAATCCTCTCCAGGGGCTCCATAATACTCCAATATCAGCGCCAATTCCTGTGCTTGGTTGACATACAAAAGTCCATCTCCAAGAAAAATAAGGCGAATCCAGGCAAGAAGCAGGTGTGGGCATGGGCAGCAGGGGTGTGAAGGTGGGTAGCTGTAAGAGGGGCTAGAGTTAGAGCAATGAGAAACTGCTAGATTCTCATAAAAACACAGTAGATTCTGCCAAAACAGCTGCCCTGAATTCTCTTCTGTTTACAGTAAAATCGCAATGAAGGGAAATTGTAGATCACCCAAGGAACAAGCTTTCTCAGAAGCCTAAGTTTGTGCAAATAAATGAAGCTTAAGGCAAGTTAAGAAACAGAAAAGCGAAAAGTTCCCAAATGTGATAAAAAGGAATTTTCTGATCAGATAATTGCCTGGATGGACTAATGCTGAACTTCTGCTCATTTCCTGCAGGTTGGATGGTCGATGGCTGCAAGCTTCCCACAGGCACTGCAGAGCCTCCCCATAGGAAATCACTAGGACACCACCATGATCTCAGGACAGCCATGCAAGGCAGACCAGACACAGAGATTGGGCCCATGTGCAACCCAGGCACACAGGATAGGTAAAGATTTTGGATGTCACTCCTACTGACTTAGCTTGTTCTGGATAGCTTTGGGTACTGATATCTACTAACCTTTTTTTTTTTTTTTTAAACAGAGTCTCACTATATCACCCTCGGTAAAGTGCTCTAACATCATAGCTCACAGCAACCTCAAACTCGTGGCCTTAATCGATTCCCTTGCCTTAGCCTCCCAAGTAACTAGGACTACAGTCTCCCACCATAATGCCTGGCTATTTTTTTGTTGCATTTGTTTAGCTGACCTGCACCAGCTTTGAACCCACCACCCTTGGTGTATGTGGTTGGCTCCGTAACCACTGTGCTATGGGCCCCAAGCTTCTACTCCTAATCTTAACTGTACAGCTGAGGTCCCCCCCTTTGTTTTCATGTGGGATGAGCCAGCTCTCCATCACAGATACTCCTGTCTCCCCAGTCCTAGGCTTTTGACAGAGGTTTTCTCCCTTTCTCTATTCCTCATCTTCCTCTTCCAACACTCTCCCCACATTCTTCTTTACTCTTCATCTGTGTTTCAATGTATAATGATTCTTTCTTCTGTGCTCCTTAAGTTCTATGTAAAAAGCACCAATATTGCATTTCTTGCCTTTATGAGAATTACATTTAGGAAACTCTTCCCCTTGCCCATCTCCCCTCCTCCCTGCCACCACCTGGACTTTTCTGGTGACAGAGGCTGTGCCTCAGGCACCCAAGCCTCCTGCATAATGCTTGGCAAGGATTCATTCATTCCCAACTGGAGACAACACAAGACCAATTCTGATTTCCTCACAAACGTTTCCTGTCCTAGTGATGTACCACTGGTATTTCACA
The DNA here is from genome assembly GCA_963574575.1 of Galagoides demidoff. Lineage (NCBI taxonomy): Eukaryota > Metazoa > Chordata > Mammalia > Primates > Galagidae > Galagoides > Galagoides demidoff. Next base: position 14,825 of record CAUYQV010077126.1, read on the forward strand.
TCAAGTCAGAATTTACTTCTTAATGAAACATCTATTGAGTGAAAGACAGCACATGCAGGAGAGCATTATCATGGCTCCTGACCCCAGGGAGCTTGCCTTCCAGTTACAGTGGCAGGCACAGACACATGGGTGGGTGTGTGGCAACCTCAAGGCAGGGCAGAGCTGTGATGGGCTGCTGCATGGAGCTAAAAGTCAAGAGACCCAAAGACTAGTCTAAGCAGCACCAGAAGGAATGCATATAAAGCCACTTTTTCTAGGGCTTAATTCCATTTTAGCAAAGTAAAGAGAATAAACTAGATCAGCATTTCTGATAGTATGAGAAACAATTTATTTTTTAGGTGGCACATAAATCCAGAACTAAATATGATTAAATCAAGTGGTAAGAAAGTTTTTTCCTTTTAAATTCTTTTTGTGGTCACAAAGAGATGGGGCAAGGAGCAGTCTCAGATGCAGTCTTTGCATTCTATAGAAACTAGGACTGAACAATGCTTTCTAATATTTTTTATTTTTTATTTTCAGGCAAAGTTTTCATTAAGTATTTTTTCATTTATTCTGACTTATTATTAATATAATATATTTTAGTAAAATAAATGAATTGATTTAAAGGGATACAGGGGGTGCCAACAATGGACAACCCCTCTGCATATCAAGGAAATAATAGACGATGACATGCATACAGAACAAAAATTATGGCTTGGTGCCTGTAGCTTAGTGGTTATGGCACTAGCCACAGGCACCAAGGATGGTGGGTTTGAGCCCGGCCCAGGCCAGCTAAACAATGACAACTGCAACCAAAGACTAACCGGGAATGGTGGCAGGCACCTATAGTCCTAGCTACTTTGGAGGCTAAGGCAAGAGAATCGCTTAAGCCCAGGAGTTTGAGGTTACTGTGAGCTTTGATGCCACAGCACTACATAGTGAGACTCTGTCTCAAAAAAAAAATTGTGAAAGTTGTGCTAAAAATTTCAAGTTTAGGAAATACAAAGTAAGTCAACACTGAGGTTCCTTTCACCACTGAATTCCTTAGATTTTTGTAATTTTTCAAGGGAATAGTATAGCTATTAGGAGACAACAAATGCATTATTGACAACTCAGTATGCCAAATAATCTATTAGGGTATTATTTGTTACTAGGTAGAGATATACAAAGATATAGATTGATATATAAATTAAATGTAAGTTTATATAACATGGGCTCGACGCCTGTGACTCAAGTGGCTAAGGCACCAGCCACATACACCTAAGGTGGTGGGTTCAAATCCAGCCCGGGCCTGCCAAACAACAGATGGCTGCAACCAAAAAATAGCCGGGTGTTGTGGCGGGCGCCTGTGTTCCCAGCTACTTGGGAGGCGGAGGCAGGAGACTCGCTTGAGCCCAGGAGTTGGAGGTTGCTGTGAGCTGTGTTGCCATAGCACTCTACCCAGGGGGATAGCTTGAGGCTCTGTCTCAAAAAAAAAAAAAAAAACAGTTTCTATAACATGTGCAAATATGTTATCATAATAATATAATAAATTAAATACAAATTTTTACATGCAAATATATATATATAATTAATAATTATACCTGAGACCTAATATTTCAGGAGTAAAGTAGAAAATTTACTCCACATCTAACACTTGGAAATGACAAGGCCCCAATGCACTAATGAAATGTTATGAGCATATACTGTGAGTGTTATCTTCCCTATCTTATTAATATAAATATAATTAATCCCAATCCAGGGTTGTGTTCTCATGGTTCCAGTCATTTCTGTATTCATTTCCAAAAGTATTGTGCATATTCCTTGGTGTCATGTAAGTATACTTTGTAATAGCACATAATTACTTTTCAAAAGTTTCCTCCTGGTGTTTGGAAATTTGATCCAGAGCAACATGTTTTAAAAGAGAAGATGTGGGGGGAAATTGATACTAGCCAAACAGACTCCTACACTACTCATCTGGTAGTTGTTATTAGTCTTCTAGTCTTTATTTTGTTTCTTCATGATAGAGATTCTGAGTGATAAACAGACTGTTGGCTTCCCTATTTGACACATTTAGAACTTTGACGGATCCCTCAGTGGAAGTCCTGCCCTCAAAGGAGGGAAGAGAAAAGTGACAGGGCAACAGAGAATACATGTGGGGGTGAAAGTTTCAAAATATAAATGAGAAGGAAAATAAAATATATAAAATATAAAATGAGAAGGAAAATTTATAAGATAGAAAAATACTGAAAATGCAATTCTTATTTTTATCATACTTGGTATGACGCCCTAAGAAATCTTTGTGTAGGAAATGCAAGTGTATAAAATGATTGTCTTGCATCTTATATACGTGAAATTAAATAAACAAACATTTCTCCAAGGAAAATAAAGTTTCCTCACAGCAGCTTGCAGAGAGCCATGTCAATGATAACTATTTGTGGAAAGGGGATGGGTGAATGGATACTGAATAAATTATTTTTAGTCAGATTTGCTCTACAGTCAAAATTTTCCACCCCATAAAAACTTAAGGAAGCTTTTCCTCTGACCTTTAGCTTCCAACTTTTTGCAGTGGAAAACCACGGTAAATATGCAGTTTATTGCACCATGTTATGTAATTAGCCTTCTCCTGAAAACCAGGACCTTTAGTGATGTGGTGTCATTTTCAGACACAAGACCGAGTGCAGCAAGTGTGAGTTAGAGAGGACAGAAGGGGAAAGACCAGAGGAAAAACATCTCACCAGGAGCAAAACAGAAAATGGGCTCTTTGAGCTCACTGTTTCTGGTTATTGAGCCTTGAAGTGGACAAGGATGTGGGGGAAAATTGGCCTCTCTTTATTTTTAAGGGTGTAACATTCAATTTCCAAGTAGAATCTACAATTTTTTTCTATGCAAATCTGGTCAAGGAGACATTTTGATTAAAGGAGTTCTTATACCTATTTCCTCACTGGCTTCTGTTAAAATATCCCAGCCTGCAAAAAATGGGAGGTGATTTCTTGCTTCCCTTGTTCCAGTTGATCTGGTTTCACCAGATACTCCATTCAAAAAGATAAAATATTTTGTTTCCTCAATTTATTTATTTATTAGAGATAGAACCTCACACTGTCACCCTGGGTAGAGTACCATGGTGTCATCATAGCTTACAGCAGCCTCTAACTCTTGGTGATCCTCTTGCCTCAGTTTTTCTATTTTTAGTATAAAAAAGGTCTCACTTTTGCTCAGGCTGGTCTGGATGCCTGAACTCAAGCAATCCACCTGCCTCAGCCTCCCAGAGTGCTATAATTATAGGTATGAGTCACTGTGCCCATTATTTATTTATTTATTTATTTAGAGACAGAATCTCACTTTGTCAGCCTTGATAGAGTCCATGGCATAATAACTCTCAGCAACCTCAAACTCTTGGGCTCAAGTGACCCTCTTGCTTTAGTCTCCTACATAGTTGGGTCTACAGACACCTGCTACAAGGCCCAGCTATTTTTAGAGAAGAGTTCTTGCTCTTGCTCAGGCTGGTCTTCTTTTTTTTTTTTTTTTGAGGCAGAGCCTCAAGCTGTCCCCCTGGGTAGAGTGCCATGGCAACACAACTCACAGCAACCTCTAACTCCTGGGCTCAAGCGAGTCTCCTGCCTCCGCCTCGTAGCTGGGAACACAGGCGCCCGCCACAACACCTGGCTATTTTTTGGTTACAGCCGTCATTGTTGTTTGGCAGGCCCGGGCTGGATTCGAACCTGCCACCTTAGGTGTATGAGCCACAGGCGCTGAGCCGCTTAGGCTGGTCTTGAAGTGATCCTCCTACCTTGACCTTCCAGAGTGCTAGTATTACAGGTGTGAGCTCCCGCACCTGGCCTTTTTCCTCAATTTATGTGTGTTTTGGAGATGTTCTGGCTCCTAGACTCACACTGGTGGCTGTTCTAAGGGCCATTCTTGATGATGAGAATAGATGATAACAGAAGCTGAAGAATTAGCTGCCTATATTGAGCACATTGTGTTTTTCTTTCGTTTTCCCATTTAGTGCAATGAATTTTATCCCATTGAAAATACTTGCGTGAAAAAGCCTCAGATTCATTTTCCTGTTTTCTACATCTATATTTGCATTGTAAGCAGTGATTTAAGTTAAAAAGTGAACAATATCATCATGTTCTAATTTTATGTCCCATTTCCACCCAGTGTTGCTCAGAAATTTCTGTCCTAGGTTTTTTTCTCCACAGCTATACCTTCCAGATTAACATCCATTTTGTTTTTACGAAAAACTAGAACTAAAAATAGAGAACAGTTATAAACTCTTCCAGAATGAGAGAATTCTGGATTCTTTCTGTAGAACACATCAGCCTATCTAAGCCGTGGTTTCTCCATCTGTAAGGGGGAAATAATAAAACCTTCCTCATGATACTTCATGAGGATGAAAGGAGAACACACACATCACCACATTGATACTGTTTGTCTTTAATTAATTGATGTTACTATTATTTTTTGGACAACAATAGTTTTCAAAGCAATACACTGTGTAATCTGTTAAAATTACATCTGTGTACTTCCTGATTAAATCATTTGATGACTCTATTGGTGCATAAAAAGAAAAATATTAAAGATGGTTCCTTCAAAAGTGCTGTGAGCCAGGTGGATGAATCACAGGGGAGTGTATCTGAGGAAATCCAGGCCAGTGGCAGAGGTGGGTTTCATTAAGTCCTCTGGGTCTGTTTTAAGGGTCTCCAAATAACTTCTGTATAGCCAATTTGCACCCCTGCTCTGGTCCTTCCTGAATGTTTGCCCTGGGTGGACGGCTTTGCCACCCTACAACAATTCCTTGCTCAGAAACCCTCAGTGATTTCCTGTCCAGTACTGAATTACACCCAACCTTACACAATCAGATTCAAAAGTTCTTTAAAACCTCTTCCCTCCTAGTTCTTCTTCAGACGCTCCAGTCAAACAGGACACATGTTTTATTCTCAGTGCATGTCCTATTCTTTCCTGCCCTGTGACTTTTTTGTATGTGGTTTCCTTCTCTATAAATCTCTGAAGGAGCCCAGCTCAAAATTTGACCTTTTCCCTAATATCTTCCCCTGATCCTGCCAGTAAGAAAAAACTTCTTGGACTTTAGAATTTCTAAATTCTTTATATATAAGTATACATACATACATACACACACCACACATATATACACATATATACACACACATATACATCTGCAATGATTATTAAAACATTCTATACCATATGTGTTTATTTTTCTCAATTTTATTTCCCAGACTGGATTAATAACTACTTAAGGTACTAATGACATTTTAATTCTATTCCCTTGAAGGCCTAACACTTTGTTGATGCGTAATAAATGTTTGCTGAATAAATGAATGAATAACAGTGCTGGTATTAAAATGTCTCAGTGTGGTTGAGAGGTGAGATAAAGGCCTCAAAATGAGGCATAGGCTTTCCCTGAGTTACAAACATCTGACTTACATACAATTCACACTTATGAATGGACGTTATTACTGGTAATAGGTATATGTATCTGTTCCAACTTACATACAAATTCAACTTAAGAACAAGCCTACAGCACCTATCTTCTTCATAATCAGAGGACTGTCTGTAGCAATGAAATATGTGTAGTGCAAGTGCCAAATAGGGGTCTAAAACAACTCAAAATTTCAGAGGAGATATAAATAATGAAACTGACAAGGAGATTTAGTCCTGGTTTCTGAAAATTTTAGTGGTCTCTCATAAGACATTGACAGTTGACCATAATGCCAAGACCTCATTACTGACAAGGTAATTGTAGTCAAACAAAAATCATCCTGCTCTAAATACTAAAAATTGGTGTATTTTCTGTGCATAAAAATGATTGTGTAAATAGACAAAGAAAATTTTCCTTTGGGACAAAGAAACATTCTAGAACTCACAGGTAGAACCCATATGCTATCTTTGCTGAAGATAAGCTCCCTCTTTTGGGCTATGATTTGGGTTATGAAATCTACAACTTCTACTTAATGAGAAGAAATCTGTAGCAATGGTTTAGGACTCAGTAGCTTCTAAAAAGCAATAACATGATGTTTGAATAAATTATAAACACATGGATTAAATTTTTATCAATATTAAAATAATGAGGGATTTTTACATATGTGGCTGTTACTGAAGTTTTAAAAAATCAGATTCAAGAACTGAACAAATGCATCCGCAAGACAATGAATGAGAATGTTCTTACTTGCAATTATGATTTTTTTCTCAAATTTTTATAGCCCTGACTCAAACATTATTATTTGCAATTATCATGTGTTGACTTGGGATTATAATGGAGTAAGAAATACTGATGAAAAGGAAAAAGATCCTTCCTGTAGGGCTTAGGTCAAATGCTGTGTTTTAGGAACCCAGACACAGATGTTGTTAATTCCCAGGATTTGGGAGCTGAGTCCCTCTTTCCTCAGTGGTGTTCCTTATCCACACTGACAGTTATCAGTAGCGCTCTCTCTGAAGATATATTCAATAAGCTCCTTTAACCACAAGCAGGTTGAAAACCAGGGTAGGATATGTTCCCTGAAATGGGAAAATACTCAGTGACTCCCTGCAGAGAATACACAATGCTCTAGTTCTATAATCAGTCTGCCCGGGCATTCTTTGGCTTTTACATGTAAAATCTTGTGTTCTGTGTGAGCAGAGACAGCTGGATACCTCACCTCTAGTGTACCTTGACGTGTACACACCAGCACCTGCAGATTTGGTTAAAATGAAGATTTGCATTTGGTGTGTCTGGGGTGGGGCCTGGGATGGTACATTTTTAACAAGCTCTCAGATGATGCCAGTGCTGCTGCTCCCGGGACCACACTTCAGGTTTCAGAGTTTAGAGTATGCCTGTGGACATAGAGGACTAAGACTTGGCATCACCCCATTTACTAATTTTGTGTCCTTGGTCTAGTGACTGAACTTCACCAAATCTTCTTTAATTTAGAAAGAAGAACCACTAGATTGAATGCATCTTGGATGTGCTGGTTCTCAAAATGTGTTAAAGCATTCAGACCTTCATCGCCAGAAGTCTGGATTCTTTTTTTTTTGTAGAGATAGAGTCTCACTTTATTACCCTGGATAGAGTGCTGTGGTGTCACAGCTCACAGCAACCTCCAACTTCTGGGTTTAAGTGATTCTCTTGCCTCAGCCTCCCGAGTAGCTGGGACTACAGGCGTTTGTCACAATGCCCGGCTATTTTTTGGTTGCAGTTTGGCCAGGGCTGGGTTTGAACCTGCCCCCTCAGTGCATGGGGCCGGCGCCCTACCCACTGTGTCACAGGCACCGCCCAGGATTTACTCATCTTTAATAGAGAGTAATAAGAGTATCTTCCTTACAGGGTTGTTGTCATGATTAATTAAAATAATTATGAACACAGAATAAACATGAAATAAGGATTAATTGCTTTTATTATTATTGAAATTTGTGTGGTTTATCACTGAAGTCATCTTCCAAAGGGTGGTTGGACTGAAAACACAAATAAGTTGAAGAAGATTTCAAGTTAAAGTCATGGTTGAAACGTTCATAGGCACTGCTGCTTTTAGGTGAATTAGAGTGTTGGAGACAGGTATTTTACCACATTAGATGAGAATTAGTTTGACTCACTAGGTATGTCCTAAAGTTTATGTTCACTACCCAATACTGGGCTTTTGTACTTTCCTATGCCAATCTCCTTCCCTATGCTGCATTCCCTGTAATAATACGCCTGCTGCAAAAGTCTAAATATCTGACTGACTCATGCAGAGGAAATTGGACCCACTGAGAAGTTAGGCCCAAGGCCCAATTTCAGTTCCACTTGGATTATGGCCTGTCTTGCCACTTGCTATGTGAACTTGGAAAAGTTATATAATGCCTTTAAACTTCAGCCCTTTACTGTAAACAGGGATATCTATCTCAGAAACCCATATGAATTGATGTCAAGTGCTTATAAGACCTGGACCATGTTAAGTGCTTAGTAGATACTGGCTAGTGTTCTAATTATCATATTGGTGGAATAACAGAACTGTTTCTGCTTAATATTCATTTAGAAAGAAGAACCACTAGATTGAATACATCTTGGATGTGCTGGTTCCCAAGATGTGACAAAGCATTCAGACCTTCATCTCCAGAACTTGCTTGTACCTGACAAGCTGGTTAGGAGCCATTAAATTCCCTGCTCTGTTATCTGAGCTTTGGAAGCTAAATCAATTTTCATTCTTACTCACTGGAGCAGGGCTAGAATTTGATTCTTTTGTCTATAAATGATAATCATTGTTGGGCCAATAGCGTGTGTCTGGAGCTATTAGCTAACTTGACCTGCTGTATTTTTGGAACTGAAAATTTGGGTTGGAGAAATGAAAACTGATCAAAGCAGTGTTACAGAGTAGCAAGCAGTTCCTGGTGGGACAAGGAAGACAAAGGAATGTTCTAGACTGGAGAGTGGTGAAACAGCAATGGTCACATCAGCAGCTAGGACTGCATGTGTTTATATTTAAATCCTCCCTGTATGGGTAAGACATATTTTTAAGCCCCAGGTTTTATCTCTAACGCTACAAGAAGGAGGAGCAAAAAAGTATAATCTCAGGTCTAAGAAATAAAACTATGGCCCTGTTAGAAGGTTAGAAAGCCCTTCAGTTTGCCACTTGTTTCAATAAATAAATAAGTTAATTAGTTAATAAAAAACAAAAGCTCACAAATCCTTCTTCAGCCTCTCTTGTCCAAACTTGAGTGCTATCTTGTTTTTTATGCCTAGATGCCCTCACTGGATATAGTGCCAGGTAATATACTCAAGCTTCTTGCAAAGATACTAACTAGGAAATGTAAATGATGCAATGTTCACGGACTTCCACAGATGTAGCTGATTGAAAGCACTTACCGAATATTTCTATGTTTTCTCTTCTGTTGTGTTTGGCACCTTACTGTGTGCGTGTCTGTTTTAAACGTTATTGTCGATCGTCTACTCCACTTTTGAGATACAGACAAAGTCTAATGCCTAACTGTAGATGTTTATGGCTGATCTGGGATATTGCCAAGATATAACATTGGATCACTATTGGACATTGGGTAGTGCAGGTCCTCGATTTGGCTACCCTGGAGAATTGCATCACCACCATGAAAACCTATTGCACTTCAAAAATGTGTTTCTCAGCTTGGCAAGAAAAACATTTCTTGAGGGTCTAAGTTTTGAAATCCCTTGAAGCTGTGAATTTACCCGAAACCTTCTTCAACTTATTTACGTTTTCAGTCTCAACCACTTCTGAAAAAATTATTTCAATGACATACAATATAAATCCCAATAATAATAGAAGCAACTGACACTTAGTACTTACTCTTTGCCCATATTATTTTAATCATCACAACAACCCTTTGAGGAAGATACTACTACTACTCTTTATTTTAGAGATGAAGAAATTAGGGCTTAGTGTGGTTAAGTCACTTTACCAAAGACATAAAATTATTAAGTGGCGAAGCCAGGTTTCAGTCCTGGGATGATGCCTTTGCTATAACCTATGGGACACCTCAGTACACATAGTTTTAGCAATAGATTATTCTAGAAGTCAAATCATAGCCTGAGACCTGAGATCTGTGCTCATATTTACCCCAAATCCCTCTAAATCTTCACAAAGTGGGGAATACAAGGTTAGCCATTATTTTCTGTATTTTAAAACTACTAAAATATAAAAATGCATTGATGATTAAAGCCCGCACTGTTGGAAGCTTAGATTAATAAGGATTACTTGCTTCTGGATAAATGTTCAATAAGATGTTCTCAGATAATAATGATTGAATGAATACCTTTATTTCCTTTTGGTCTTTGTAATAAATTTCCTTCATACAAAGCAAACACACTTGACCTTGGGTGTTTATGTTTAGAAAGAGTAAAAGTCAGGGAATTAGGTGATTTGAATTTCAGTTAGAATACTATCTTTTTGATGTAAGTCATAGTGTGAAAATGGCTTGCTTCTCTGAGTTTAATTTTCTTTATCTCTATAATGATAGCTTGAACTAGAAAACTTTAATGACATTTCCCACCTGAAAATTTCATAATTTTATGAAAATCTTTCAATTTTTTAAGACTAAACTGGTATAATTGATATCTTTGCTATCTAATGTTACTCATAGAAATTATTCCTAAAAATACATATATTATTGTTCATTCTATTAGAAAGCAACATTCCTGATAGTAAAATTAGAAAAAAATACATTATTATAAAGGGGAAATTACAAACATACTTCACTTTTAAATGAGGGTGCAGTATCCTGTAACCTAAACAACATATTAACAAGTCGAAGTAAAAATTAATGTTTAGGTAATATATTTTAGTCAAAATCGAATCCAATTTATGTGAGAATTAGTCACTATTTTATTGTTTTCTTGTCCTTACCCTCACCCCCTCCCTCCTTTTCATTTTCAAAGAAGAAAGTGCTGGTGTGGTAACCAGCCACATTTTATGGTGAACTCTCCATAATCTAGGTCTAGGGCTGGCCAGAGTCAAAGTATAAGGATGTAGTTCTGGCTACTGGCTTCCTCTTTATTTTTCTTTTCCACCCTGTCTTTTCTTCCTCCTGGTGCTCCTGCCTTCATCAAGACTTGTCCCTTGGAAGGAGCTGACATCAGCATTTATACCATAATGTGAATGGAAGCCACGGTGCTAACATTTGTGAGCATTTTGAATCTCATCTCTCATTTTTTTTTATTTTTGTTTTTATTGTTTGGGGTTCATTGAGGGTACAAAGAGTCAGGTTACACTGATTGCATTTGTTAGGTAAAGATCCTCTTAGATTTGTGTCCCACCCCCAAGAGGTGTGCCATATGCCGTAACCCCCGCCCTCCTCCCCTGTCCTCTCTCCCTTGTTCCCTTATATCAAAAGATGATCCCCTGGAAATCATTAAGGAAAGATAAGAGATATAAGTCAAATCTGATGAGAACTGCTTAACTCCTCCAAGACCCTGCCAAAGTAGCATCTAGCAAAGTTACCAAGGGAGCAAGGAGTTAGTTCTGTTCAGGGGTAGATAAGTGATAAAAGTGGGGCTGGAACATACTCTCGTGTGTTCTTGATAGAGGATGTATTAAGAAAATACTACATGCTTATTAGCTTATATTTCCTAACCATGAGTCACGTGCAAGAGCAAAAATTAAAGGAAATATTAACTGTTCTCTATAGACTAGGGTTTTACTTTTTGTTTGTTTTGTTTTTACAAATTCAAAGAGATGGCTTGGCGCCTGTGGCTCAATCGGCTAATGCGCCAGCCACGTACACCTAAGGTGGTGGGTTCGAATCCCCAGCCCGGGCCTGCCAAACAACAATGATGGCTGCAACCAAAAAATGGCCGGGCGTTGTGGCGGGTGCCTGTGGTCCCCGCTACTTGGGAGGCGGAGGCAGGAGACTCGCTTGAGCCCAGGAGTTGAAGGTTGCTATGAGCTGTGATGCCATGGCACTCTACCCAGGGGGATAGCTTGAGGCTCTGTCTCAAAAAAAAAAAAAAAAAAAAAAACAAATTCAAAGAGATCTCCATAAAGCTAACTATTTCTTTATCCCTAGAAGAAGGCTATGACTATATATTTATCTCTGTATCTCTGTGTCTCTGTATTTTGTTTTGTCGAGGATGATAATTAATGTATTTCTCATTTCCCTTTATCTGCTGAAGAAATTTTAATATTCTCATGTTCCATTTATGTCTCTAATCAAGACTCCATTGAAAATTGTTTTTTAACTGCAATAGAAATTCATTTTCTATTGCAAAAAAAGGAATGTGTCAAAAATGACCAGTTTTACTCTCAAGGGTAGTAATTTCAAGAGAAATGATAGTAGGCTAAAAAGAGAAGTGGGGATACGTGAAAAAGGGAGAATGGGGAGGAGTTGAGAGACAGGGTTGGAAGCAAAGAGTAGGGAAAGAGAATTTTAAGAAGTAAATTGGGGGGTTTTAATCAATGTACTTTTGAGAGAATGGAATGTCATTTTGATCAGTTTTGATTACTAGGGTATTTTCCTTTGAATACAAAATAGTGATAAAAGAGAACCATAATATGTCCCCCTACATATAATTAGAGCTTCAAAAATGCATGCATATAGAGCAGAACCTCTGTAAGTTGACCACCCAAGAGACTGTAACAAACTAGTCAACATTGGGAGGTGGCCAACATAAGGAGCTGGGCCTACTGTACTGATAGGTACATGTGGCCCATGTCCGGGCTAAGAAAATTAGGTCACCTTAAGGAGGTGGTCAATGTAGGAAGGTGGTCAACTATGGAAGTTCTGATGTGTATTCTGTATTTCATCTAATCTGAGATATATATTAAGCTGTAACTTTTGATTTTAAGTTGTATCATTATTTTAGATACTTTTAAGAGAAAACAACTTCGAATTATTATTTTAACAAGTCGTCAATGATAAAATAAGTATGTTTCAGAGGTATTAAAATGTGAAAAAATGAGTAACAAAAGAATATGCAAAATACTGACATGAAATACAATAAAATATTGAGTAGAAAGTTTAGTAGTTGTAAGTTTTGTTTTCTCTATACTTTTATGTATTTTCAAAGTGCTTTACTATGATCCTGGTTACTTTTCTAATTAAAATCAAACCACAGTTTATGGTTCAAATGTAGTTTTGCTGGAAATTCACAGGGAATGAAGCCCTTTGATTCTGGGAACTTCTGGTCTCCCTGGCAAAATCCTTTAACTGCTATCACCATCAGATAACTCTGTTCCAAACTCTAGCGAGAGACAGTTTGACATTATTCTAACAGCTTGTTATCTGGATTTCTCAGGACCTCGTGACTATCAATAAAACAAATGTAACTTTATGTAGAATAAATTATCTGTATATCTATGAATGTGGGCATATTTATTTATGAAAGATAATACATTTCTAACTTAGTACCTTACACAATTTAAAAAAATTTATTATTATTATTTTTTTGAGACAGAGTTTCTATCACTGTTGGTAGAGTGGCTTGGTGTCATAGTTCACAGCATCTTCAAACACTTGGGCTCAAGCCATCCTCTTGCTTTAGCCTCTCAAGTAGTTGGGAGTACACGTGCTCGCCACAACACCCAGCTAGGTTTTTTTTTTTTTTTTTTTTAAATATAGATATTGTCTTAATCTTTATCAGGCTGGTATAAAACTCCTGAGCTCAAGCAATCCACCCACCTCAGCCACCCAAAGTACTAAGATTGCAGGTGTGAGCTTTTGTGCCCGCTTGTACAATTTATTTTCAACAGCCAGCAAAATGTTAAAGTCTGTCCGTGTTCCTCAGGCCTCTGTACCTCTTTTGCTGTCCTTGGTTCATCTGTTTGCCCAGACAATACAAGGTTTGAAGATTCTGCCTTAAAACCGGGGGTTTACCTCTACCCCCCATCCATGCTGGTCCAGTCTCCTAGAATGCTGGGGTCAGAGGGTTAATGGGGGTACGTGCCCTTCGTCACATTCCTGTGCAAATAGTACACTGTAAAAGAGAAACGAAATCAGGAAAAAGTTTTCACCTTCTCTATAGTAGGATTCCAGCTTGAGCCAAGTGCTTTTGCCCACGAGGATAGATGGATTTGAGTCAGAAGGGTAGATTTGGGTGGAGAGGGTAAAAGGAGGAAGAGAACACTGATTGCATTTCCAAAAATCTCTCTCTCGAAGCAACATCTTTCAATGATGTTTAAAACTCTAACCGAATAAGCTCTAGGGAAAACTATGTGAACTATGCAATGAAACATTCATCATCAGACAGTGAGACATGCAGGCAAAGGGCGGTGGCTGTTTTACACATTTGCTCCCAACCAAAAGTGCTCTGGTTCCCAGGATCTTCAGGACCTAGCTTTGCTGATGGTCTGGGCATGTCTGGAGGGCAGGAGGTCTAATCCCCAGGGCCCTGAACAGGAAAAACACATCCCACCAGAAGAGGTAGTCAGGTTTACAAGTTCCAGCCAAGAAAAACAGATCCAAGTTGGAGGGCAGAGGTAAGTTGGAGTACAGACGGAGCCTGTCTTTCAGGTTGTCCTCTGGAAGATGCCTTTCAGGGTCATGGATTGTTTCTAGAAAAAGACAACTTCAATTAAGAGGAAGTTTTAAAAGAAAAATTAACAACTTTATAATAAAATCTCAGTAAAGCCAAGAGAGTAAGGGCAAGGTTTATAGCAAAGCACAGCACAGAGATGAAAGGAACCTTCTTGACCTGGGGAGGCCTTTGGAACATGAAGAGACCAGCTTACATTGGGAGCTGAAATAAGATTCTGGGGACTTGAGCACTGGGGCAGGCCCTGTACAAGAAGCTCTGGTATCTGGAACTAGAGCAGAGAGGGATGACAGAAATTAAATCATAGCCTGAAGGAAAAGCTAATGATCCTGAGGTGCATCCGAAGAAGTGTGGAGGAGCAGTCAGAGGTAGCCTGGGCAGGCTCATGTTTGCACCAGAGCCAGGAGGGGCAGAATCAGAGAAATAAATACTGTACTGCTACTCTTTATGTACTGCTATTGTGACTTACAGATTTGACTTCTGCACTTGCACTTGCTACAGAGTGACTCTTGACCTTGCATTTAGTCACCAAGGCTAAAGACTGAATGAGTCCAGTGCCCTCAGCCCTAGGATGGCATCTGTGTCTTATCTCTCGTTGGTACTGCCTCTTTTCTATTATAATAAATGGAGGCTATAGGACTTCAGGACTCTAAGCTCAGCAATCTTTTCTTAATTAAGGGGGTCCCAGATCTCCATGGGTTCTCCAGCCTTCAGAAAGAATCTTTTCCCCATACCAGCATTCTGAGTTTCCATCTGGTGAACCTTGGGATGTCCACTTTTTTCTCCTAAGTATTGTTCTTTCTGGTATTTCCTAGGAATTTCTAAAGAACATTTATATTTTAAAATTTGGCTCTTGTCATTTGTCACCTGAGAACTACAATCCAGGAACAAAGCTTAAATATAGACATCACTCTCTGTAGAGCCACGGGAATGCCCTGTTGCAGGATTCCTTCACGGAGGTTGATTGGCTGCCATGTTCCTCCCTCGGCTCAGCAAGGATGCCTTTGATGAGGAGTTCCTGGGATTCAGGCTCACCTGCTCTCAGCCCCAGAAGGAGAATGACATTTCCTCCTCTAGGCTACGGACCATCCTATTTCCTGTGTTCAGATGATTGACAGAGAAGACACACACTGTCCATAGGGGAAAGTCCCACTCTTGTTACGGGGTGCACTCTGGACCCCTAGGCATGAGATGACTCAAGTGAAATATTATTATAGTCAGAAATGTGCCACTTTTAGGGGGATGGAGGAGACTAGCAGACAGTGGGCTTTGGCAAATCCTGTCCAGTCTATTTTAGGAAAGAGCCTACAGCACCCATGAAGACATGCTAGATTTGCCACCTTGATTTTCCAGCCACCAGCCAGTGTCAGCTTCTAACATTGGTGGGTTGTCTTTGGATGTAATACGTATGTTTCCACACATACCTCACAGAAGTACCACAATAGAAGAGCTTTTTGTAGACAGGGATGTCAAAGTTAAAAAAGAAAAAAAGTATTCATCTGTAAAGATACAATCCTATGTCCAGTTTGTATTACTAAACACAACCTTTAACGTCTATTCAGAAACCAGGTTCTCTTGAGAAAAATGGCTGCGTTGTCTGTGTTTTATCTGTATAACTAAAAGCACCTGCTCAAATGGCCTTTTCCAAAGACAAATACTAGTTTTTACTGCACAATAAAAATTTTGCTAACAGCACTCAAAAGACAAGCTTCTAGCTTTGATAGTTTAAATGTTCATTCACCACTGGCCTCTTTGGACAAAAATAACACCACAATTGAATAAGATCTTCAGAGTATATATGTTTGTGATTATGTCTGCCCAACTTCAAACAATTCTAAAGTATATTTGAATGATTCCAGTTAAGGACACTTTACTAAGATAAATATTTGGATAAAAGTAGTGTTCTTCTGGTCTACTTCATTTCCAGAATATTCTGAGTTAGGATCTATGAGGAGGAAGAGA
The DNA here is from genome assembly GCA_963574575.1 of Galagoides demidoff. Lineage (NCBI taxonomy): Eukaryota > Metazoa > Chordata > Mammalia > Primates > Galagidae > Galagoides > Galagoides demidoff. Next base: position 30,717 of record CAUYQV010077126.1, read on the forward strand.
GTAAGTACTTGGATTTCATTCTGGAATAACTTTCTTACAAGCCAGCAGAATTCTGTGAACTAATAAATATTTCTACAGCCACTACTTTTACATTAGAATAAAGCTTTCTTCTTGTCTTTTAAATGTTTCTTTGGAAAAAATATTTTAAAACCTCTGGAGTCTTTTTAATATTCTAATTCTTAGCCTAACCTTTTGAATCACTACTTTCTGGCTCTTCTTGGAGATTGTGTTTTTCTGGTTGATTGTCTGCAGTTCCAACCTAATAAAAGATTTACCCAGGCTGAACTCAGTCAAAAATCAGAGAGCAGCTACCTAGGAGGAGATCAACTTCATGTTCATCTGGACAGGAAGGGACCTTCTGAGGTTGCCCCACCTCAACCTCCCCGTAGCCTTGGTGATAAAGTCTCAGTAGAGAAAACTGCCTGCATCTTATTTCTATTCATTCCTCTGGATTGCACTCTACTTCTATTTTTATTCCTCCAAATCTCTTTTGTTTCTCTGAATTTGCTTATTATAAATATTCTGCTAGATAATGATATAATTGCCTGATTTTATTGTATTAAACATATTTTATACATCGTTCTGCTCACTTCCTCTTCCTTGGTCATTTCTCCTTTCTTTAGTAAAGGTCCAGAGGAGACAAGAAAGTCAGTTATATAAATAATTTATCTGGTGAAAAGACTTTCCAAAAGAAGAAATAGAAAATTCAGTCACAAAGAAGAGCATGTATGTCTGGGATGGATTGATCAAAGGCAAGAGGGGGTAGAAAGATGAAATTAGAATGAAAACTCCACCAGCTAGACCTTTGGACTTTTGCTTTGGTTTTTGCTCTGAGTGAGATGGGAGACCCCTGGAGGATGCTGAGCAGATTTCACCTTGAGGTCTAAGAGGGAGGTACCAGCAGATATATTGAAAATAACTGGGAGCAAGAAAGACAGAGAGGGGCAGGTGGGAGCCAGTTGAAACAATCTAGGTGAGGGATGAGGGTGACTTGGACCAGGATCATAGCAGCTGAGATTAAAGAAGTGCTTGGATTCTGGATGTATTTAAAAAGTAAAGCCCATAGGATTTGGTTTGATTGGATATGTAGTAATGACAGAAAGAGAGACCTGGAGGGTGAATTCAGTTTTCCTGCATGAGAAACTGGAAGAAAGGTGTTACTGTTAACTGAAGTGGGAATAGCTCAGATCAAATTTGGAAATGAGCTCAAGAGCTCAGTTTCTTCGAATATGTTTATGTTGGGATTTCTAATTGATATCTAAGTACAGGCATTGAGTAGGGAGGTAACACGTCTGGAATGTAGGGGAGTGTTCCAAGATGCATATATGTAGTATGAATATGAAAGCCTCATCGTATAGGTAGTATTTTAAAATGGGTGAATGAATGAAACCAACAAGAAAGTAAGAGTACAAATACAAAAGACAGGAGGACATGACAGCAGCCCTGTGGATCCTGGTGTTTTCGTACGTCCCATTACTGCAGATGTCTCATTGTCATGGACGTTTTCACCTTTCCAAGGGAAAATGCCTGGAAAATAGACATCTAGCAAAGGTTTGTTAGTTTTTGTCTTCCCTGCACGTTCATTGGTTCCAATATGTGTTTGCATGTGAGTCTATGTGTTTATACATTTTTTGACTGCTGATTTCAAAATAGGCTGAGTGTACCAGATTGATTGGAGGAGAAAAATATGTGAATGCTCACTAGAAGAAATAAAAGCAGGCGATCATTCTAGAGCAAAGCACCCAGTCCCTGATGATATAGAAGCATTCTGTTGAATGTGTACTTCTTGCTGCTGCAAGGTGAGGTGGAGTGAAGAACACTGTTGCAGCCTGACCAGAGGAGGAAAGGCTTGATCATTCTGCTGACTGCCCAAGCGCAGCTCCCGGTAGCCTTGGTTACAGGAAACTCATCAGATATGCAAATGAAGTAAATGGTAATTAGCAGTGAGTAACAGGTGACCTTGCCAGTACTACCTTGAGGGAAGACCTTGTGGAAGAAAAAAGGATGCAACAGGAGTCAAAGAAGGAACTCTTTGTGAATAACAAGAGTGACATGGAGGCTGCCCGTCAGGAACATCTCACTAAAACAGAACCTTTTACATTTTCCATGAACTTTGGTCGGCCTCAATGCAGCTAACCCACACCGTTGCCACCCTGGTCCTATTCAATCTGATATCATTACTGAATAGAAAGGTATCCTAGAAAGAATAAGGAGGGTGAGTGAACAAAATAACTGTTACAAATCTTTCTTCTCACAAAAGGGAAGAGGAACTTCTGGATGCAGCTGAGCATTTCAGCATTAATTTCCTTGTAAGTTGCTGTAGGTACCTACCCCCAGATATTAGCTATGCATTATTTCAAGATAAGGCAAAATGGAAAACAAATCATTGAATAGAATCTATGCATGTGGTTTCTGTTTGTTCAAACCTTCGTAATACATCCAAATCTCACAGGCCATATAGCTAAAATTTCAGGAACAAGAATGCCACTCCACTCCCATTATAGGGAGTTGGTAGGTTGATCTGAAATACCTCAATTTCTTTTATTTTATATATATATATTTTTTATATATATTTATATATATAAATTTTTATTATTTGGGATTCACTGAGGATACAATGAATTGGTTCACACTGATTGCGTTTGTTAGATAAAGTCCCTCTTATAATTGTGTCCTGCCCCCAGGAGGTGTGCCACACACTGTGACAACTTGGGATTTCTTTAGAAGCCTGGGTGTGAAATCAACCCCATCTTCCTCCCATCTGGCAGGCGCCAAAGGGATGAATCCACTGTGAGGGCAAGTGGCACTGCCTCATTACTTGGAGGAGGAGAAGCCGCGATGAATTACCGCTGGGGAGCCTTCTTGACATTTTCAGAGCCAATCTGACTATTACTCTGCTTCCTGGCACAAAGGTACTTTGGAAGCTATGATTTGGACATTTCAATATTGAATTTAAAAGACTCTTAAAATGTTTTGAGGGTTAGATTGAGACATAAAAGAAGTAAGGAAACAAGGGACTGTATTTCTGTTTCTGACGTTGACCTTCTGCCACCTGGACAGAAGGGGGAAGTGAACACACAATGGAGATTTGGACCAGCAAAGTCGGAAAGTCGATTATTTTGTTCCTTGCGGTTTCCCTGGAGGAGGAAGGAGATGAGGTAGCCAAGAAGCACTGGGAGAGAACGCCAGTCCCAAAACACACACCCACGAGTGACCATCACAATGCCCTGTCATTTCAGCCAGGGCTGGAGCTCTAGCTAGAAGCACACACAGATGGGACTCCCATTTTTATTACTGGAAAAAATAATAAATGCAACATTTCAAAGATTGAAAAGCTTTTCAAATTATTCAACTTTCATGCACTCACCCAAACATCAATTTTTTTCCTGTTACTGTTTGTGCTGATAGATAGAAGTACCCAGGGGCTAAATAAAGCCCACAAATGGCAATTACCACAGTACATTAGGAATGCTCTGTTTAATGGAGTGCTTTAAATAAGTGGTGTCCCTTCACCATGATACAGTATATATTTTTCTCCTGTACCTTCAACTGGATAAGAATACCAATAACCTGCTATCTCAGAAAGGGTATTAATAATTTAAGAATGAAATTCTGATGAGTAGAAGTTAACCACTTTGGGAAGACTCATTCTCACTCAAAGCAAACAAAAGCATTTGGAAATTAAAGGCAGGATCTTCAAGGAGATGAAAGGAAGCGTAATTCACAGATTGGCTCTGTTGCAGATACACTTTCAAAGAGAAAATGTTAAATGTTAAATTTTAAAAGATGCCATTCCTTTATTAGGGTATTTTTAAAATAGAGAGGATACACACTTGTGTAACGCACACATTTATTTTTTATGCAGCAGGCATTGATGGACTATTTTTTTTTATTATTTTATTATTAAGGGTCTGCACCAGCCACTCAGTAATAAGGTTGGGCCCAGCCCCTGACCTTGAATGTGCATAACCAGGCTGGCAGCCCCTTAGTGAGGCACCAGCTTTCATGTCCATTACCTTCTACTTTTTTACTTCCTGAGAGAATTAAGCAGCTAGCTTTCTGACTAAACTGAGGGAGATAAACTTTCACAGACTCTTTCTAGAAATTACTATAGTTTACTACTTAGAAATTACTGTAAAACTGTATAGATCTTGTTATTATTTAGCATGTTTGTAAACATGTTGCGAGTTTAGTTTTTAACATATTTTGTACTTGAATAACATTGGCTTCCTCTGTGATTGTACATATTTTATTTTATGCATTTAATAACCTTAGTCTGAGAAAGTATTCAGAGTGCTCACTCGAGTGCCATAAAGGACCAAGGCACAAGAAAAGTTTGGGTTTTTTTCTTCACAAGAAAATTTAAGAGTTCTAATCGTCTTTTTTGCAGTTCTTATTCGTCTGAAAATATGTTCCTTTTGCTTTTATTTTTGGCAAGTTTTTTTTTTTTTTTTTTTGGATGTCAAGCTCTAGGCTGGGTTTTCAGTGGCTACCTGTGGCCTTTGGCTTTCATTATTGCTGTTGAGAAGTCACAGCTAATCTGTTACCACTTTGAAGATAATCTCTTTTCTAGCTTTTTAAGATTATTTTATTTTATTTTTTTCCATTTTTGATATAGTAGGTTTAGATGTGTTTTTCTTCTTGTTTATTTGCTTGGCATCTTTCAGCTGGGGATTGGTACCTTTCAATAATTCTGGAACGTTCTTTGAAAACTGTCTTCTAATTTTGCCTCTGTTCTGTTATCTGTCTCGGGACCATCTCACTCTACACTCCGTCTTCCTCCCTTCTGTGTTTTACATCTTTTTGCCTCCCCTTCCATTATCTGAGGATTTCTTTTTGATCTATCTCAAGTTGTCAGATTACCTGTGACTAATCTGCTATTATGACCATCTATGGAATTCTTAATTTGATTATTGTGTTTTAAAGTTCTAGGATTTATTGTTGTGTCTGCTATGTCACTATTCCAGAACTCTAGAGTTACAGCTCTTTTTTATCCTTCCACTTTCTCTTTTCCAGTCATGATGCTTTCCCTACATTACTGATCATAGGTATTTGTAGATTAAAAGGTACAACTAAACTTTACTTTTTTATAAGTTTCAAAGCACTGAGGCATTATACTAGGTGGAACTTGGATGGATGATTCTTCTCTCTGGGCTTCAATTTCCTCATTTGTGAAAGGAGGAAATTGGAAAAGAGCAGTGGTTTCTAGAAATTTTGGATTTTACAGGCTAGTAAGATTTCCAAAAATAATGTAGCCTACATGAAGGTGTTGTCAATTTTTTATGTTTCTAAATGATGATATTAGTAGAACAACTATCACCATTGTTTTGTAAAAGAAAGAGCCTTTAACAAAAACCTTATCATAAGATAAAAAAATGAGTTCATATCTGCTAGGTTGTCCTTATTTTTCTCATTTTCCTATAGACAAATCCTGGAAAGAATATATGATTAGACCCTAGTTTCTTCCTGAATTTACATTCCATAATTTCTAAAATGAAGTGTCAGTTATTTAGAATTGTTAATTAACACAACAAAAGATCCAGAAATGGAGATTATGACGACTTAATAATTTTAAGAAAATTTTGTAATATGGTCATAACTTTCATTGGAATGGATCTAGTTTGGCATAAGAATCACCTAGGGTGTTTTAAAAACATCTTAATGCTCAGGCCAATGCCATTCTCATTTAATTTGTCTGAAATAAAACCTGGACATGGATAGGTTTTTTTATAGTTCCTAGGTGATTGAAATGAGCATAGCCAGAATTGAGAACCACTGTGGAAATCTCTGAAATCAGGTTTAGGCCTCAACCCATCACTTAACTTACTGTGTGACCTTGGAAAGCCTCAGTTTCCTGCCCTCTAATCCTAAAAATAGCCCCTTAAAGCAAGTCTTATTATCATAATTTTACAAATGAGGAAACATCTCCAGAAGTGAAGTTAACTTATCCTACAAAAGTTATGCAGCTTGTAAAGAGCAGAATCAGGATTTCAACTCAGATCTGTGTTCTTCACATATGTTGGGACATCAGAATGACAGTTCAGTGCTGGTTTGTCCACAGTAACTTCAATACCTTATTTTGTGAGCTGAATTTTTAACTCTTTTTTTTTTTTTTTTTTGAGACGGAGCCTCAAGTTATCCCCCTGGGTAGAGTGCCATGGCATCACAGCTCATAGCAACCTCTAACTCCTGGGCTCAAGCAAGTCTCCTGCCTCAGCCTCCCAAGCAGCTGGGACCACAGGCGCCCGCCACAACGACCAGCCATTTTTTGGTTGTAGCCATCATTGTCATTTGGCGGGCCCGGGCTGGGGATTCGAACCCACCACCTTAGGTGTATGTGGCTGGTGCCTTAGCCAATTGAGCCACAGGTGCCGAGCCTGAATTTTTAACTTTTAGAAGAGGGAAACATTTCAAGCCAAATTATGCAAGCTAGCTGAAAATATGTCCTGGAGGTGGACCTAGGCTTGGTGTTTGGTGAGGCCAAAGTTCACAGGATGGAGCTGATTTAGGAAAATTTTTCCTATCCTTCCCCATCAGACAACCCTCTCTTCAGGAAGTTTTGTCTATCTCATTGTAATGGATTTCGCTAGCAACTAAAATAACGTAAGAGATCATTTGGTAGCAATTCAAAATGTTTGCCTCCCAGATATACTTGTATGTTTTTCTTTTTTTTGAAACAGAGTCCCACTCTCTTTACCCTGGGTAGAATGCCATGGCTTCATAGTTCACAACAACCTCAAGCTCTTGGGTTCAAGTGATTCCCTTGCTTAAGCTCCCTAAGTAGCTGGGCCTACAGATGCCTGCCACAATGCCTAGCTATTTTTTCTATTTTTGGTAGAGATGGGGGTCTCACTCTTGCTCAGGCTGGTCTTGAACTTCTGAGCTCAAGGGATCCATCTGCCTTGGATTACAGACCCTGTACTTGCATTTTAATGGAGGATTCACCAAGCTTGAAATATCTTTAGGACCCAAACAAATGAATCATTTGTCATGGAATTTTAGAACCTGGGGCCAGCAGGTGGAGAAGATATCTTAGGACAAAACATTTGTATTTACAGGGCATCCAAAAAGTTGCCACTAAAGTCACCATACATAGAGAAAATGGGAAATTTTAGCTAAATGTACCTTTGTTTACAAAATACTTATTATGAAATTTTACAAAGAGATGGTAAACACCAGGAGAATATTTTGCAAATATTGTATAAAATTTTGTAATGAGTATTTTGTAAATAAAGGTACATTTAGTTAAAACTTCCCATTTTCCCTATGTATGGTGACTCTAGGGACAACTTTTGGGACATGTTACAGTAGAACCTCTGGAGTCATATCTCTGAGATGTGGAAGAAGAAGCATAGTTTGTTAATAGTGGTTTGGTAGGAGAAAAAAGTAAAGAAAAATGGGAAGCATTTCAATATTGATTATTCAGCAAAATTTGATGTCAGCAAAAGCAAGAATATTAATCCGCATGATTGAAATACAGGAGTAGCTGTTACCCAACAAAGAAGGTCCAACTACCTGTCACTGTCAGCCAATATGCAGAGACAGGGACAGGTCTACCCAACTTTGTCAGAAGGCCAGTGATTCCAGGGAACAGTGAGAGTAGCCTCTCTAAGACTATTATGCTCTTCCACTTCCAAAACCACAGTTTTATACACAAAAGTTCAAAGCAAAAACCACATTAACCCTTATTTTAAACAACAATAGTTGGTATAACCCATATCCATAATAAATAGTAGTCAACCTAACCCATGACCCCATTTGAAAGTTAATCTCCTACATCAATCACCCTAAACTACCTAAGATATACATTTTTAGATTATAGCTGAATTTATAAAACAACAAAAATGGGAGATAATGAGGTGAAAGGTCACACAGGACCTAACCCGGCCAGACCAGCTGTGTCATCTCCACCCTGACCTGACTGACTCTATCTTACTCTCACCACATGTGCTTGCATAGCTACAGGAGCCTGATGCTGGCGGGGTGATCTAACTAAGATTAAAAAAGTGTTTGAAACTGTAGAGTTAACTCCTTACTCTTCTTCTCTCTCCGCTGGCTGTTACTTTCTATTTGCTACCAACTCCGTCAATCTCTTTTTGCTTCATTCCCTAGTTTCTACTTGCCTCTTTCTCTCTTTGAGATTTCCTCCTGGACACTTCGCTCTTGGCTTACTTTCCCTATAAATCCCATCCAAACTCTCCATGAGATGGTTAGACAGGGTTGAACTGTCACCATCTGGTATAAAATGCCCCTGCTGAGGTAAACCAGCTCAAGGGCCACAGAACTTAGGTAACTGCCTCTGACTCAGACATCAATCTCTGTTCAAATTGGATATGACCAGGTTAGCTGGGATTCATGGTACAAAGTGGGGTGGCTTTTGGGTAAAGAACCATTGGGAAGAGGACTATAAACTTACTGGAACTGGTAGGAACTGTTAAATATACACTCCATGTAGACACAGGCCTGCTCTGTCTACTTCATATCTCATTCCCGTCAAGACGTACTACTGAGCAAGGCTGGGACTAGGTGAGGCAAGAGAAGTCTGTGGTGCAAAATTTTTGGAGGCACTCACCCCCTGGGTTGTGCAAGGGCAGAGTCAGAGCCTGAGAGTGAACACCTCCTTACATTTCACACAATAGAACCCTCAAAACTCCTCCTAGTTTTGATCTTGCTACTGAGTTGGCCTTTCCCTTTGTTTTGACTTCCTTTAACTTTCTATTACTTGAATTTTAACAGTATGTCTGCTGCTAATTCTGCTATTTGCAATCTAAAAGTCCATAGAATTCTTAACTTTTGTCCATAGGGTTGCATTTTCTGTGGAGAGAGAACACTTAGTAAGTCTTCCTAAAGCAATCCTAAAAAAAAAAAGGAAAAAAACAAAAAGGGATCAACTACAGGTTTTATTTGACCTCGGTGAGGGTTAATTAATAATAATAAACAATTCAGACATTTGCCATCCATTTTTCCCCCCTCTGTATTGAAAGGAATAAGCCCATGTATTTATTTTCTGAGTGGAGGCTCCAGTGAACTGCACAAACTTGAGCTCTCATTTAGAGGTGAAGAATGAACCATTTCATGGGTGAAGGGTCAACAATTTTTCACAGAACATAAAAACAAGGATAGTTTTCCCCCCCTCAATGAATTGTTTAAATATTTGAATCATGTACTCTGTGACTAGAATTATTCACACCCAGGCTCTGAGTTGTTGGCAGTGTCTCTTGTATCCCTGGTGACACATCAATGGTAGCCTAAATGGCAAACCTTAAACATACTGGATATGAAAGTAAACCAGATGGCAATTGTAGGACAAGTACCAATGGTAAATATTCTTTCCTAGTAAATAAAGTGTGGATCATAAAGGCTTTCTCTGGTAGAAAGATTTGCAGTGAATGCTGTGGAACACCAGCCACCTCTCCCTGTGGGTGCTTGTTCCTCTAGCTGGTGGGAGTGATTGCCACTGGAGGCTTGTCGCTGTGTCCTGCTGGTGAGAACTGGTTTCAGTCTGTACTGTTTTAGTCTTAACAGTACTGCCTTGCCCAATTCAAGGGAGCAGACTGGATTCAGTAATTGGCTAATGCAAGGATACAAAAGACCGAACTTCTTTCTTCTACCACAGACTTTTCCAAAAGATTACCCCATCTTTAGCATCCTACATAGTTCACAGAGGGTATTGCAATGGCATCATGGTGACTTTTACCTCCGTCCAGTACTTTCTACCTAACAGCCTCCTCACAGGTATCGCTTCTGAAAGCATTCCTTAAAAGAAGTCACACATGCATTTCTCAGAATTTCAGTGCTTCCTGAGAACCCTGATCTGCAATAGTTGGAACCAGAAGTGATCCTAAGAAGCAGACTCCAAAAGAAGATTTTGAAGCGTGATAAACCAACAGTTGAAAGCAAATGAGAACACCATCACTGGTGGTGAGTGGAGGATGGAAATCCCTTGACATTCTATAGAAATACAACTGTGGCTCGGCGCCTGTGGCTCAGTCGGCTAAGGTGCCAGCCACGTACACTTAAGGTGGCGGGTTCGAGTCCCCAGCCCGGGCCCGCCAGACAACAATGATGGCTGCAACCAAAAATTGGCCAGGCATTGTGGCGGGCGCCTGTGGGCCCAGCTACTTGGGAGGCGGAGGCAGGAGACTCGCTTGAGCCCAGGATTTGGAGGTTGCTATGAGCTGTGATGCCATG
>CAUYQV010077131.1:0-55228 GCA_963574575.1 Galagoides demidoff
AATGGTAGTAACATAGTATTTCATTGGATAGATTATTTGACCCTAATATAATAGTTTGGTAGGTGAGATTTTATTTATTTATTTATTATTTATTTATGTTTGCAGTTTTTGGCTGGGGCTGGGTTTGAACCTGTCACCTTCAGCATGTGGGGCTGGTGCCTTACTCCTTTGAGCTACAGGCACAGCCCAATTTTTTTTTAAGAGAAAAAAAAGTTAATAATAATTAAATTTCTTTTTTATTTTTATTAAATCATAAACACATAGATCATGTACACATTAATGCATTTATGGGGCACAGTGTGCTGATTTTGTGTAGAATTAGGAATGCTTACATCACACTGATTAATATACACCTTATCTCATTTACTTAGTTATTGTGTTAAGACATTTATACTCTATACTAATAGATCGGACATGTACCCTTGCGTTATGCACCACTGGTGTCATCCCACCATTCACCCTCCCTCGATCTGCACTCCCACCTCCCTTCCCAGCCCCCCTCCTCCGTCTTTCCTCTTAGGCCATAGTTGTGATCTATTTTTCATATGAAAGTGTGGGTGATTATAAATTGGTTTCATAATAGTACTGAGTACATGGGATATTTTTTCTTCCCTTCTTGAGATACTTTACTAAGAAGGAAATAGCTGAAGATGTTAACAAATGGGAAAACATACCATGCTCATGGCCAGGAAGAATAAACATTGTTAAAATGTCCATATTACCTAAAGCAATTTACAAATTTAATGCAATCCCTATCAAAGCGCCACCATCATACTTTAAAGATCTGGAAAAAATAGTACTTCATTTTATGTGGAACCAGAAAAAACCTCAAATAGCTAAGACATTACTCAGAAGTAAAAACAAATCAGGAGGAATCATGCTACCAGACTTCAAACTATACTATAAATTGATAGTGATCAAAACAGCATGATATTGGCACAAAAATAGGTAGATGGTATGGAATGGAATTGAGAACCAAGAGATGAACCCAGATACTTATCATCATCTAATCTTTGATAAGCCTATCAAAAATATAAATTGGGGGAAAGATTCCCTATTTAACAAATGGTGCTGGGAGAATTGGCTAGTGACTTGTAGCAGACTGAAACTGGACCCACACCTTTCACCATTAACAAAAATTGACTCTCATTGGATAAAAGATTTAAACTTAAGACATGAAACTATAAAGATTCTTGGAGAGAGTGCAGGAGAAACACTTGAAGAAATTGGCCTGGGAGGACTTTATGAGGAAGACGCCCTGGGCAATTGAAGCAACACCAAAAATACATTACTGGGGTCTGCACAACTAACAACACAGTAAGTAAAGCAAGCAGACAGCCCTCAGAATGGGAGAGGATGTTTGCAGGTTATGCTTCTGACAAAGGTTTGATAACCAGAATCCACAGAGAACTCAAACTTATTAATAAGAAAAGAACGAGTAATCCCATTTTGTTGTGGGCAAGGGACTTGAACAGAAGGTTCTCTGAAGAAGATAGACGCATGACCTACAGACACATGAAAAAATGCTCATCATCTTCAATCATCAGAGAAATGAAAATCAAAACCACTTTGAGATATCTAACTCCCGTAAGACTGGCCCACATAACAAAATCCCAAAACTACAGATGTTGGCGTGGATGTGGAGAAAAGGGAACACTTCTGCACTGCTGGTGGGAGTGCAAAAAGTGTTCCCTTTTGGAACGAAATATGGAGAATACTCAGGGATCTAAAAGTAAACCTGACATTTGCTACTGCAATTCCTCTACTAGGTATATATCCAAAAGATCAAAAATCACTTTATAACAAAGATATTTGCACCAGATTGTTCATTGCAGCTCAATTCATAATATCTAAGTCATGGAAGAAGCCCACATGCCCATCAACCCATAAATGGATTCATAAATTGTGGCATACGTATACCATGGAAGATTATGCAGCCTTAAAAAAGGTAGAGACTTTACCTCTTTTATGTTTACATGGATGGAGCTGGAACATATCCTTCTTAGTAAAGTAATTAAATTTTGTTGAAATAGCCACATTAGAAAAGTATACATACATGAGCAATTTAGTATAGATTAAGAAAACAGTAATGAAAATTTGCTTTACCCTTCTTGCTCTAAGGAAAGCTTGCCATATAATAAGTATAGACCATATGATAACTGGAATATAGCATATGGTAACTTTCTTTAGGGCCAGCTACTTTGTAAAGACTCTTGGATATCATGTATCCTAAACCTCTCACACATACATATGAAAACTAAGTTCAAGTAGGCTGGCTTATTCCAGGTTACAGAATGAATTCATGGCTAACACAGAACTCCATCTGAGACTTTATGGTTTACCATTTCAGTGAGTGCTTTGCTTGTAATGCTCTTACTTAAAAATAGCTAGTTATGATCTTTTATGGTTCATTGGTGATAACTGTCACATGCAATAGAAATATATTTTATGAAGAACACATTGGGTATTTGTGGCACATTGACTTAATTTTTGACTTGAAGTGACTTATATATGTAGCATTTGTATAAAAATACTTAAGAACTCCTAGAACAATTCAGATAACTGTATTTAAATTCCCCTTTCAACACTCATCAAACAAATAAATAAAAAGCCTTATTTTCCTAATATTGTAGAATGTGTGGAAATATCCTTTAATGTATTTTTTACTGTTGTATCCAAATCTGGAAAACAACACAATAAGAAAAAAAACAATGGAACTCTAAGATCCTCAGATACCATTGTTAGAGAGCTCCCCTTCTTCACAGGCTCGAGGTTTGAACTTAACCTGAATAAAATATAAGTGTGCATTTTAGCCAAGACTGAGATTAGCTGTGTAATTCAAATATCAGTATTATAGAAAAATAGACACCAAAAAATATACTTTGTATTCCTTGCATTCTCTGGCAAGAGAGTTTCTTGAGAAAAATACTATGAATAACATTCCAATATTGCTGCTGTTTTCTTAACTGTGTCTCCCAGAGAGCTACCAGAAGGTACCTGAGGAATGTCTGAGAGGTTAGAGGTTGTAGTTCTATGAAGCCTTACAGATGTTGACACATATCTACAGTTAACACATATATAAAGATACCAACTACACTGCCAAATTAAAATACCAGTTTAGAAATAGTATTTGTGTTATTAATTTTATAAGAGATACATGTAGGAAAATTCTCTGAAGAATACGCACCAAAATGTTAACATGTTATAGCTGTCACTAGATGACATTTCAGACCTTTTAAATAAATTTGTTGCCCATCTATTTTTTTGTTTATAACGGTAAATTTATATTATTTGAACAATTCTTAAAATAGAAAAATTGTGTTTAAAGGGGCATAACTGTTTCAACCATTTGGATTTTCCTAGTCCAGGTCTGTCAGCAAAGATACTAATAGTGATTGTGTTTCACGTTGCTTGTAAAGTGAGGGATTTGAATTTGAGAATATCTTAGATAATTTTTCAGTGTTTAGTGCTCTCTCTGTACACTGAGTGGGCATTTGAAACATTTTTTATATACAGACCCTCAAGGGATGCTAATTATTAGAATAGGGCATGAAGGACCCCTTTCCAGATTGATTAGTCAGGGTGCTCTTTGCAGCTTAAACATGTTCTAATTTACAAAAGACTCTGTGCCTCGTTTATAAGAGTGAACATATGCAAAATACTTAGGGAGCAAAGATCTCAGATGTAAATTATGAGTGTGAAATTCAATAAAAATTATAAAATTTAAATACAGTATCATTCAGTGACTGTAAGCACTTGTGAACCCCATGAAGTCTGAAAGGTTAGGTCCAATGTGTAATGACAGATAGCAACTAGTCAGAAGCATATTCTAAGGGAATGGGTTTGTTCACTGTCTTAGTAATCTCCACATCTACCTAAAAATCTTACCATATCCATATGGAAGACTAGTGATTTATGCACATATTACATTCTCACGCCAATGTGGATGCTGGTTCTCAATTATCCTAAAGGGAGAGTAAGGTCATCACAGAAGAAACTGGAATTCTGTGTTATACACAGTTCTGAAACTTTCAGATGACATGGTGCTACTTCAGCAGACAGGACATTATGTACATGCAAACATTATTTGCCCGGAAACCTTTTACAAGAATTTTTATTTTGCTTAGCTTTCTATATTTCTAAAAATTAATAATTGTTGCAATTATTAAATGAATGCAATTGAAAATGCTTATGCACTGGAAATGGATAGTATTTAATTTTGATTTTTAGGTTTGTTAATATAGATTTGGGGAGTTTGATTATACTCACAGGTGATTATTACTGCAATTAATTTTTCATTTATTTGCAATACTGAACAGATGCTTAGGGTTCAGAGGAACAGAATACCACATATACCAAACCTATTTCTGTTTAATGAGAGCCAAATACTCTAGATAGTGGCTCTTTCAAGGATGTTGTAATCTACTATGGGTAATTGTGTTAACCTATTCATTTTTTTTCGCCCTTTCATGAATTTATTCCAGCTTTCAAACTACTTCCTGAGCATCTACCATTGCTGGGCACTGTACTTACTCACTGTGGATATCATGGGAGTAAGCTCACCACAAATTTAGACCCTGCTCTAAAGGAGCAGTAGAATTAACTTCATTTACATAATACTACAAGAGTCTGTAAAGAAGGATAGTGAGGGCTGGATTCCTGAGGAGTGAAAATATAGCTGAGTCCAGAAAGTAGGTGTTTCACAAAGTGCAGAGGAGGGGTGGGGTGGGGAAGAGCTTGCTGAGGACTTTGTGGTGTGAGGGTGCTTGGAGGGTGAGCTCCTAGGGCTCAGAGAAGGTGGGTGGTGGGAATGCCCAGAGAGACAGCGAGAGAGTGTGATGCCTGAGGCTGGAATATGTCAGGAAGGCTGAACATTGGGTGGTCTTGTTAAGTGTAAAGGCCTATGATAGAGACAAAGGGGAATGTAGGCCAGATGTAGTCCTAGCACTTTGGGAGGCTGAGGTGGGATGATCCCTTGAGCCCAGGAGCTGGAAGTTTCAGTGAGCTGTGATGATGCCACTGCAAGCAACCCATGTCTTAAAGCGGGGGGGGGGGGAGAGGGAATGTAAAGATGTTGCTGATGCAGGGTTGTGTTGGGATGGTGGTGGCCATAAAATCAGATGTGCTTTTCCAAACTCATACTGTGGTTGCAGTGAGGATCAAAGGCTGGAGAGGACAGGAAAGTTTGATTGGAGGCAGCTGCAGCTTTATATCTGTAGCTGAAAAGTTGCCAGCAGATGCGTATGTATATAATAGCTATTATTAGTGAATGTTAACTATGTGCTGGGTATTGTTCTATGTGTACAATCGACTTTATGCTATTGAATCCTTGACTGTAGACTAGAATTTAGAATAATATAAGTTGATATTAGACCCTGTCCTGTTCAAGAAGAATTTATGTAATTTGGGCCTAACAGGCCTTTTTATAGTGGGGTTTTCATCTGTAAGGTGAATTCCTGGTGTATAAGTACCCTAAGGAGAACATTGTGTCATGCCACTAATACTCTAAATTACTATTAATGAATAATTAAAAGCCGTTTGCATTTCACTCCAGCATAGTTATCTCTCATTTATGAGTGTATCTGTGTTTGTAATTATTGGTTTGCAGCTCATATTCTATGTAAATGGATTGTAGCAGAAGCTTAGAGGAGGAAGCGCCATATGGGATTACAGTTAGTGATGACCCAAGCCTGCCTCTCATTTCTGTATATCTGTCTCACAGCACCAAAGACTTGCCAAGTAATTGAATCTTTCCTTTCTATGATTGAATTCCAAAGGGGCTTTTTGTAATTTCTTTTTTTTTTATTGTAACCATAAAATTAAAGTAATTCTTATAGTGTTGTAACTTACTAAAATTTCTTTTGGAGCAAATTACATGTGAATACTCAGAAGAGCTAAGGAGAAAACCATACTTTTTTTAACTTGTTAATTAGTATTAATTTGTATATATTCCCTCTTAAAAATAAAAAGGAGATATGACTATTTCATTAAGACTACACAATTATATGAGGCTGCTAGATATTGTTTCTGGAGGCAAAAATCCCTGCTGTTTACTTTTGAAAATGTTGGAATGCAACAATTAATCAGCAAACTACAAAGGAAATTCTTAAATACTTATGAATTAATCTAGCTGTGATTGTCCTTTTTTACAGCATTTGTGGCAGATAACACCCACAGATAACCATAGTTTTATTCAATAAAAATTAAATCAAATATTTAATGTCTAAAAACTATACTGTAGGTAAGAATGCCAAAATCAGTAACATATTGTACTAATACATGCTGTGTCTTTTTATTTTTTGTGGAGTTTAAAAAAAAGCAACTTTCAAATTAACTTCACTAAAAGCATTTTCTAATTATTTAAATTTACATTGGTCTACCATACAGATAGAATTGGGTAACAAATCATATTAGGGAGGATATCCTTCATTTTGAAAGATAAATATCAATTCATTAAGAAAGATAAAGACTTTACCTCCTTCATGTTTACATGGATGGAGCTGGAAAATATTCTTCTTAGCAAAGTATCC
Organism: Galagoides demidoff; assembly: GCA_963574575.1. Taxonomy (NCBI): domain Eukaryota; kingdom Metazoa; phylum Chordata; class Mammalia; order Primates; family Galagidae; genus Galagoides; species Galagoides demidoff. The sequence continues at coordinate 6,531 of CAUYQV010077131.1, forward strand.
CAAGAATGGAAGAAGAAGTATCCAAGGTACTCAGCCCTACTATGAAACTAATTTATAGCTTTCATAGGAAAGCTATAACCCAATCTTAGCCCAGGAACATGGGGAGAGGAGAGAGGGAGGGGAGGGGAGAAGGGAGGGTGATTGGCGGGATCACGCCTGTGGTTCATCCTATAAGGGTACATGTGAATCTCTCTAAATGTAGAATATAAATGTCTTAACACAATAACTAAGAAAAAGACATGAAGGCTATGTTAACCAGTTGGATGAAAGTCCTTCACATTGTATACAGAAATAGTACACTGTACCCCATGATAGTATTAATGTACACTGTTATGATTTAATAAAAATAAATGAATAAGAGAAGATGTTGGTCAAACCATTTCCATGAAGAAAGGTAAATTTATCCTATTCTCACATAGCAAAATAAGCTGTTATTATCTTTTCCAGTTGAATGTGTGTAGTCACGTCACGCCCCTCAGGCATGGTGATGTGGGTTCGGTTCCTGCTGTTGCTACTTAGGAGCTGTGCAATTTTACACAAATCAGTGATCTCAGTCCTTCTGGTTTCCTTTTTGAGAGGGGGGTACTGGTAACTTCTGTCTCATAGGATGATGGGACAGTATTTCTTAACCTGTAAATTGGTAATGGTTAAAACATTAACAAAGGTGACTTTTTTACAGTTGACCAAGAGGGCAGCTGTGTTAATAACAAAGGTAGTTCACTTGGAACCTGGAAGGTCAGCTGCTTGACCTTACACTGCTTTAAGGAAGTCATCTAACTTTTTACATTTCCATTTTCCTATATAGAAATGTAAGTATATGAGACTTTTATTTCCTATATCATGCAGTTATTGTTAGGATTAAACAATATGAAATAAAAAATTGTGTCTTTTATGCAAAGCACCAGAAGTCTCTTCTGCCTTCAAAAAGAATGCCACTGACTTGGTCTTTACTAAAGGGGTATGCACAAGCCGTTGTTCTTTAAGATTGTTTTATGAACAGTATGATAGAAAGGGGGCCATGCTCAACACTGAGGATAATAGACTGTAGTTCTTAGTCTGTTTGAAGTAATAAGGAAGACTGTTTAAGCACTGTTTATGCAACTAGTTACTGTGGCTTTACATTTTAGAAGGTACTTTCATAAATATTTTCTCTCTCAGTAACAGTGTAAAGTGAATATTATTATGATTTCTCTGTTTTGGAAGAGAAAAGTCAGGTACAGAAATTTAAAAGATTTCACAAATAATTCAAAGTTAATGAAGGAATTGAGGCTTAAACCCAGATCTTTTGGAAACAAATTTCATCACCTATGATTCTAAATATGAACATTTACTAAAGTAATATTTATTTACTAATTTTACTTATTGAAAAGACTACACTGGTTCCAGAGAAATTTTGTAAGATTTATTATGAGAAGATTCTTCATAGCATCTTAGTAAATTATTAATTGAATTTTTAAAAAATTATTATGGGAAATTTATAAAATATTTCAAAGAATATACATATACATTCTCCCTGCCTGATATAACCAAGCATTTTGAATTAAAAAATGCTAATGCTTTGACATATTTGCTCTAGAAAATGCTTTAGAGAAATTAAGCATTTTAGGAACAGCAGATGCTACTTTTTGCGTCTCTCTATTCTCATTCTTGTGAATTTTGGGGGTGTCCTTTCTGGATTCACAAACAATATATGAATGCCATAATTTTTAAGACCTTTTAAAATCCTCAGTTGGAATTCTCTAGACAAAGAATCTGAGGCTCCTCTTAAAATAGTTTATGACAGCTACTAACAAAATATGTTCCAATAATTGATTGGCAAGACTTTAAGAAAATCTTTTTTGAATGATCACATATATTTTCTAAAGGAAAAAAATGCCCAAAACAATGTAGTTCTGATACATTAGGATCTCTGAAGTACCTGTTTTATTATACTTTATATTTGAAAATGATGCATGGGATACTTATGAAAAAGTAAAGCTTTTAGTCATTTAGACATTGTTTTTAGTAAATCTTAATAGAAAGTTACTTCTCAATTATTCTAATGGAAGTGTGATATAAGTAGAAACCAAAAATGGTAGGTAATCTAAAATAAGTTTGTTTTTGACCTTATTTTGTGTTTTATTGCTTCTGTTTTTTATCCTGTGACTCCAGGTTTATTTGTAGTATTTACATTTGAAATGAGTTTTAAGGATACTACTATTCTTGAAATACAAGGAACTAACTTAACAAATTTAAAGGAATTTGTGTACAAGATTATGAGCATTATTTACAGTGTTGAGAAATTAGAAATAGTTGTTCATTGATAGAATAATTGTTACAATACAACTTTTTAATGAGGAATTCTACAGTAGATAAGAATATACTGAATATTGTTGGTACAGTTGGTCTGAGGAGATGTTCATAATATATGAGTCAGTTGAAAAAGAAGGTCATAAAAGTCTGTCCTTAGGATCTAATTTTGTTAATACAAACTATGTAGCACATATACCCAAAGATAAGGTGACCCTAAATGCAAGTCAGTTGCTTTCAACCAGGACCTATTTTTCCCTTAAAGGACAATAACAATGTCTGGGGACATTTTGGTTCTCACATTGAGGAGATGCAGGCAGAAGTCAGGCTGGCTATTAGGCTTCTTGTAGGTCGCAGGACCCCTTTGATGACAAAGAACTCTCAAGCTCAAAATGTCAATGGTGCTGAGGGTGAGAAATCGTGATATAAGGTAAGCCCTAAGTAGAAGAATAAGAAGACTATTATGAGAAAGGTTTGTGGCCTGGTCATATTATGCATATGAAATTTTGGGGATAAAGATGAAAGAGTCAACTATCTATTTATAGTAATTTATTAATTAGTTAAATCACAACTATAAAATAAGATACTTTAGAAATATATTTTCCATTGTTATGAAAGAATTTTATCAGACTTTTCACATATGTCGACATGAGAACTGTCTTAAATTGCTTGAGTTAGCCCACTCTTCAAATCCATGTAGCTGACACTGAGACACCTGGGTTCTTTTCATTCTTTTTATAGGTACATATTTATAATTTTGTCAATGGAAACACAGTATAGCATTTTTTTAAGTGACCCTTAAAAAGCTTATTTACAAGAGTTAAAGTAGGCATAATCATTAGGAATAATTACCAATTCTGCACTGAGGCTGTTTGAGGTTAATGTCTTTTCCTCAAACTGTACTTTCTTGTTCAAATTGTGATAATGGGAGAGCATTTGGGAATATGATAAAGTGATTACAAGAATAGATGGATAATTCTTTTCTGAAGGATGCCTTGCATCTATCTCATTTTCAGACTGGTACTGTTCCACTGTATGTATACGCTCACGTGGGTGTGTGTGATCATACAAAGGGGACTTCTATGAAGCTGTACATCAAAACGTAGTCAGCAGAAATGCCATTGGAGACATTTTTCACTCTCTCTTTTCTGAAAATTTAGCAGCAAAATGTAGATTTAAAACAAGCTTTACATTTACAGTCAGAAGGAAACAGTAGATCTCCAGCTTAGACAAAAAAGCAATAAAGTTGTCACTCTCAGTTAAAACTAACTCTTGCACGATTATCAAGGATTTTACTTATGAAGTCCTGCTTTGTCCTGTCCTATATGGAAAAGCTCTCCTTTGATCTTCTCCAAGCCTCAACCACCAAACAAAAGAAAATAACGTTTCAGGGCATTCGGGACTTTGCTCTCTGAAGTGATTTTTATACTTATTCTGTTCTTACATGTCAGTAACTTCATGCCTCCTCTCGCGGATTTAATACATCACCTTCTCCATAGGTGCCCTTGATTTTGTGCCTTTGGTGGGAGGAGTTTAAAGGAATGGAGAAAGATTTTTTGGTTCTATAATTTAGCCAATGAAGAAAACTATTTGGAGACAAAGGAAAATTTTACTCACCTTTGAGATCACACCTGCAAATATTTATATGCTTTACAGACAGCTGGTGAGTATGGCTCACTATTTCTCTCAGAGATCTTAGCAATGGGCAAAGAGGTATCAAACGCACTTCAAAACCAGTGTGGAGCTTGTGTGGTGGTTGCAGCTCCTGTGGTCACGCTCAGGAGGAAGTGGTCTCTTCATCCCTGTTGCCTGGCAGCCGATAGCAATTGGGAAGGAAGATTGTTGGACCTGCTTTTAAGCAGGCTCCTACTTAGTAATATTGGTGTCCAACTCAGTTAAAGGAATATAAAACTAGTTGAAGGTAATTCTAGAGTGACTTCTAGCAATATTAGAGATGATAGATGGCAGGTTGCCTGTTGTGTATGCCTGTGCTCAAAATTATATTCTTGTCATTTTGTGATTTCTAGTCCACTTTACTAATTCCAGAGCAGAATGTTCACATTTCTCTTTTGTCTCCAAAAATTTTTAAACTAGGGAACCATATTCACATGTATTAAAAAAATCAAGTAGTAGATAAGAGATATATATGAACAAAACTTTTCAACCTACCACTATCCCTAGTGCTTCTCAGCTTAGTGATTTATTTTATGCACTATTTACCGAATACCTGTCATCTCCCCAATTCCTTTTGAATGTGTTTTTACATGTTTATATCATTAGTTCTCATAATTATATAGATTTCTAAATGGGATAATTAAAACATATAAAAGTTGAATGGCTTTTATGATGTACAACTGAGAAAGGGAACCTTACAGGTAGAATCGAAACCTGCATCTCTCTGAATCTACAGATACACATCTCAGCTTTGATTAGCGATATACAACATTGGCTTTCTGCAATAAGCCAGATGCATAATCACTGGGAAGATGGGCCTAAGTTTCACTGATGGCTTAGGAGATCTGTAACATCTGGTTTGTCCAGAATGGTTCTAGGTTAGGCATGCTGTGTTGGCACAATTATTGCTAGGGCCCCATTTCACCCTAAAAGCTGTCCTGGATTATGTGATAAATTATATAGTTGCCTTAGATAACAATTTGCTATTCTTCTTAGTATCACTAAAATATAAGCTTTGTGAAAGCAGGGGCTTTTATCTATTTATTGTTTTACCACCAGCATCTAGAATAGTATTTGACATGTAAATGTATTCCGTAAATATTTGTTGAATATTGTATTGGTAGAGATTTGAGATATATATATATATATATATATATATATTTTTTTTTTTTCTTGAGAGACAGAATCACACCCTCCATAGAGTGCTGTGAAGTCTTAGCTCACAGCAACCTCAAACTCTTGGGCTCAAGCAATTCTGTTATTCAGTCTCCCAAATAACTGGACTATAGGCGCTCTTACTCAGGCTGGTCTTGAACTCCTAAGCTCAGGTAATCCACCTGCCTTGGCCTCCCAGAGTGCTAAGATTACAGGCATGAGCCACTGCCCTCAGCTGAGATTTGATATATTTTGATATGTGGTAGCAATCATGACTTTCCAGAGAAACAGAATATATATACACACACACACACACACACACACATAATTACATATATAATTATAACATATATAACATAGTTTTATATAATATGTATAAAATATATGTAATATATAAAAATATATACATATATAAAGTTTGTATATCTGTATATGTATGTAAAATACATATAGTTGTATGTATTTCATATGTAAAATATATATACATATATAAAAATACATATATAATATATATAATTTTTTTTAAGGATTGGTTCATATGACTGTGGGAGCCAGCAGATCTGAATTTGAAAGGTAGATTAGCAGACTGGAAACTCACACATGGTTTCTGTGTTACATCTTGAGGCAGAATTCCTTCTTTTCCAAGAAGCCTCAGTTTTTTTGTTCTTATCATCTTCAACTTATTAGATAAGAAAAGGATAAGAATAATCTTACTCAGTTAAAGTCAACTGATTATAAATGCTGATCACATCTATAGAATACCTTCAGAGCAGTATCTAGATAAGGGTTTGACCAAACTACTGGACACGGTAGTCCAGCCAAATTAACATATAAAATCTACCATAATAAGGCTTTGTGTTTATATGTGAATACTCTGTGGGGAACCAACCCAAGAGACAAGTACTTATGGTTAAAAGGAGCCTGCTAACAAATTGTCAATATGATATTTTGATCAAAGAAAGTATCAAAGATTTAATGTCCTCACAAAGTTGCACATGGAAAGAATGCCGCTATGTTTATAAATGCACAGAGTGACCATTAGAACCCCGTGGAAGACAATGTAAAAACCATAGTACATAATATTGTAAAAATCATATAGTATAAAAAAAGATTACATAGCATCTTCTTTAAGCAGAACACTTTTTGAAGCTTGCAGGAGCAGGCTGGTTGTCTTGATGCCATTGTGTTATATGTCTGTTCTCCTTTTATAATACACATTGATTTATATTTAATTTCTTGATATATAATAGAAATGCTGTGACCTTTTTGTAATTAGATGGGAGATGGTGACATGGGGGATTCTTTAAGAAACTTTCTAGTGCTCAACAAATTATGTTCCATAGACTTTTTTTTTTTTTTTTTTGGTACTGCATGAGTATAGGATTGGTTCTGGAATTGGAGAACTCAATTGAGAAATGGGAACTCAAGCATGTAGCCAGGAACTGAAAGCGTTTCTTAGTAGTCCATTGTTTGCAACTGAAGAGTGATAGATAAAGTGGGTGAGAAAGGAAACGGGCAAGGGGAGCTATATAAAGTGTGGAAAATTGTGAGGTTGTGATCACACTGAGCTCAGAAGCGCACTTTCTACTTCCTCAGAGAGCAGAGGGATGACTGCCCACACTCTGGCATGCCTTCTTAGTTGTAAAACAAAACATGAATGTGAAACATTACCTCAGTACTTGCAGAAAGCTCTGACTATTTCTTGTTTGACTTATAAGCATGAATAGAGAATTCAAGCTACTTCTGTATATTATTAGTAATTCAATTGTAAACTTCCTGAACTATTTCTCATTCAGATTTCCAGACTTGAGATTGTAAGGCAGACTTTTGAGATCTTTTCCTAGTGCATTTGCTCATGTGCTTGAATCACAATTTCATAATATTAAATTACAAAAAAGAAAAAAAAAACCTGAATAAAATGAGTATTAGGGCTTGCTAAATCTTCAGGTGTCTTCCACAACACCCGACCTAATAACATGCTTTCACTCAAAAATCAGATTCATCTATTTTCCTTCCTTCCTTTCTTTTTCTTAATACAGAGTCTCACTTTGTCACCCTCAGTAGAGTGCCGTGGTGTCATTACCTCACAGCAACTTCAAACTCTTGGGCTCAAGCTATCCCCCTGCCTCAGCCTCCCAAGTAGCTGGGACTACAGGCGCCCACCATAGCACCAGGCTATTTTTAGAGATGGTGTCTCATTCTGGCTAAGGCTGGTCTCAAACCTGTGAGCTCAGGCAATCCACCCACCTCAGCCTCCCAGAAGGCTATGATTACAGGCGTGTGCCACCACGCCTGGCCTGAAGTACTATTTAGATGTAGTTCTTTATCCACTCATCAATTGATGGGCAGTTAGGTTGATTTCACATCTTTGCAATTGTGAATTGTACTTCAAAAACATTTGGGTACGGGTGACTTTTTGATACAATGATTTTCCTTTTTGGTAGATAGTAGTGTGATTGTTGGATTAAATAGTAGATCTATGTTTAGTTCTTTGGGAAATCTCTGTACTGTTTTCAGTAGAAGTTGTACTAATTTATAGTCCTACCAACAGTGTGTAAGCATTCCTTTTTCACTTCAATGTTAGAAACTAGTAAAGCATATATTTTCATAAGTGTTCTAGGAGACTTCCCATTATTTTTGTTTCCTTGTTGTTCTGAATCATTCTAATGAGGCATTAGTCATAAAAAAAAGTGAACTTGAGTTCTTCATATTGGCAATGACACAGTTCTGCTGATGTCCTGATGACATCTTTGAAGAATGATGTGTTTGTTATTGTTTAGGCTGACATGATAGCGTGTGAGCTCATCTTCATTTGGATTGTTTCTGGATAACCCAGTCAGCCTTCATTGACAGGATGTCTCTCCAGAATGGTTTTGAGTTTGCTTCTGGTGGTAGTATTCCTTCATTGAGACTGTTATCTCAGAAAGATTATTATCATCTGGATTTAGGGCTACTTGGGTCTGAAAGTGTGTAAATTTGAATCCTGACCTGTTCTTTGGAGATCAATATTTCCTTGCCCAGATTTCGGGCAGAGGCGTGCAAATTTGAACATGCCCTCTGTGTGCTGCAGGTTGGACTTCTTTGCTCCACGGTAGAGGGTGCTGCCTCCGTGTCCTTCTGTTACCAGGACTAGCCAATCCACGAGACAGTGTCATTACCTGCTGTGTTAGATCTCATTTTGTTTATATTAGATTATAGCTGTGTACATTAATGCAATCATGGGGTACAGTGTGCTGGGTTTACACATAATCTGAAATGCTTTCATCAAACCAGCTTCCATTTTTTGACCAGCATTATTTTATAACCACCTTGGAATTTCTCTAAGTGATGGAAATAATTGAAAAGATGTTTATTATCTTCAAGCCAGCATTTCTGATGTTTTGTGCCAGGAAGGATTATAGTTTATTTAGTTTATCATATGTCCAGAAATAGAAACTAGGAGAGCATTTTACATTTTTCAGGAAATGTCCTGATCTCGTTAAATAATGTGTTAGACTTGCTAAGCTCTTTCACTGCAAAAGTAGAACATGCCTGTAATTTATCTTGAGTAAGGGCACATAATATGTCTATCAGTCTGTATCTAATCACTTGGGAACTAACTTTAAAAAAATTTTTTTTTATTTCAAAATGTTAGCAGTACAAGTTTTCTTATTATATGCATGAATTGTATAATGCTGAAGGAGGCCTTTTAGTGTGCCCAGCAACAGAATAAGAGTAAACATTGTTTTTATCCCTCACTTTGCTCCCACCCTTACCCCTTCCTAGTATGTAGTGTTCTTTATACCACTTTAGGACCATGTATACCCATTGTTTAGCTCCCACTTATTAGTGAAAACATGTGGTATTTGCTTTTCTATTCTTGAGATAACTTCTCTTAGGATACTGTTCACCTGTTCCATCCAAGTTGCTGAAAATGACATTGTTTTATTTCCTTTTATGGCTAAATATTACTTCATGGTGTGTGAAGTACTACTTATTTATTTGTTTTTTGAGACAGAGTCTCACTTTGTCATCCTTGGTAGAGTGCCATGGTGTCACAGCTCATAGCAACTTCAAACTCTTGGGCTCAAGCGATTCTCTTGCCTCAGCTTCCTGAGTAGCTGGGACTAAAGGTGCCCACCACACACAAGACCTGGCTATTTTTAGAGGTGGAGTCTTGCTCTTCCTCAGGCTGGTCTTGAACTGGTGACCTCAGGCAATCTATCCACCTTGGCCTCCTAGAGTGCTAGGATTATAGACATGAGCCACCACATCTGGCCCCAGATTCTTCATTTTCATTGATTTATTTTACTGAACATAAATACAAAGTGTATATCCCAGAAATCCCCCTTAAAGTTGTGATACATAGGGAAAATGAGAAATTGTAGCTAAATGTACCTTTATTTACAAAATATTCATTACAAAGTTTTGTAAAATATTTTCTACATGTTGGCCACCACTTTGTAAAATTTTGTAATGAGTATTTTGTAAACAAAGGTACATTTAGCTATAATTTCCCATTGTAGCTAATGTACCAGTGAGGTATGAATTACCCTACCTGCCTTCCCCCACCTAATTAATTTCCTTTGAGTTTTACTTCCATATACGTTCCACATAAGCATTGATTGACTAGTTCCAATTTAGTATTAAGTACATGTATTTGTTTTTCCATTCTTGTCATACTTTACTTAAGAAAATGGTCTCCAATTCCATTCAGGTTAAAAAAGATACTAAATTGCCCTCTTTTATGGCTGAATAGTATTCCATGTTATACATATACCACAATTTATTAATCTATTTATGTATTGATGGGAACTTGGGTTGATTCCACATCTTTGTAATTTACCATATAAACAGATGCAAAAACAAAGGTCATATGGTCCTTTTAATCATAGAGAAGCACAGATAAAGGATTTAACAAAATTCAGCGCCCCTTCCATAATAAGGATATGCACAATGTTGGTGTAGATGAGACATACCTCAAAATAATCAAGGCTATATATGACAAGCCTATAGCCAACATCATATTGAATGGGAAAAATTGAAAGCATTCCCACTCAGAACTGAAAACAGAGGTTGCACCACTTTTATTCAACATAGTGCTAGAAGTCCTTGCCACAGCAATCAGGCAAGAGAAGGAAATGAAGGAGATTCAAAGGGAGAAATAAGAGATCAAATTATTACTCTTCGTTGACCATATGGTCTTACATCTAAACCCCACCCCCCAAAGATTCAAGCAGGAGGCTCCTGGAATTCTTAAATACATTCAGCAAAGTCTCGAGTTATAAAATCAATGTACATAAATTAGGGACTTTCATACATGCCAACAACAGTCAATATGAGAGTCAAATAAAGAAGCAATTCCTTTCATAGTAGCAGCAAAGAAAATAAAGTAAAATATTTTAGAAATATAAAATACCTAGAAATATATTTAATGAAGAAGGTGAAAGACCTCTATAGGGAGAACTATGAAACACTGAGGAAAGAAATTGCAGAGGACATAAATAGATGGAAAAACATACCATGCTCATGAATCAGTACAATCAACACTGTTAAAATGGTTATACTTTCCAAAATCATTTATAGATTCAGTGCAATACTCATTAAAATACCAGAATCTTACTTTGTGGGCCTAGATAAAACAGTCCTACACTTTTTTTTTTTTTTTTGAGATGGAACCTTAAGTTGTCCCGCTGGGTAGAGTGCCATGGCATCACAGCTCATAGCAACCTCCAACTCCTGGGCTCAAGTGAGTCTCCTGCCTCCACCTCCCAAGTAGCTGGGACCACAGGCGCCCGCCACAACGCCCGGCTATTTTTGGTTGCAGCCATCATTGTTGTTTGGCGGGCCCAGGCTGGGGATTCGAACCCGCCACCTTAGGTGTACGTGGCTGGCGCCTTAGCCGATTGAGCCACAGGCGCCGAGCCTGGGCTTTCTTTTTGCCTCTGGTTATAATATGGCCCCGCATGGCACCACCCCATCTGAACAAGGATGTTTGTGAGTCCCCAGCAAGTCTGCCTTCTTCACCAGGGACCTCCACCCCTGCCCTCCACCTCCGCCCACCATGCACATGTGACAAACTCAGCATCCATGAGCTAAGTGTTTACTTTGCTCAACAGACCCAGCGAGAGGCAGGGGATGGAGCAGGCATCTGCAATGGTGGCATCACGATAGACCCCGTCCCCTCTCTCCTATGTAATCAATCCCAGGACAAGGGATTACAGCACTTCTGTGAGGGGTGGTTGTGCTGATCAGGAAAGGGGACCCTGACAAGTTACAGGCTCTTCACATCACAGCCCCCACTGAGGCTGGAGCTAAGGCCTGTGTGGGGGCCCAAGTAAGGAAATAACGGGGAGTCGCCGTTGCTAATGATTCTTGTGACAATTCCTGCTTGTAGATTTTTACTTCACTGAGCAATTCACAGACAGCGTCGATTATCCTGGGGTTTTGGCTCATTCCTTGCAACCCCTGAAGTTCACTTCACCAGCAGGTCAAATTAGACCCTAGGGACAACATGAAAGGTAATCGAACACAAATCACTAATAGGCATCTTCTGAAGGGAGGTAGTTTTTCTGTCCAGCCTTGGAAATGATGAATATAAGCAAATTATCAGCCAGTCGAGACTGCAGCAGACATGAAGCTTATCCTAAGATCCGTCGGCCTCTCCCTGATCATGTGACTCTCCAGCAGATATCTCTTTTGGAAATTAGGATCAAATAATTGCAACAAATATGTCCCGAGTAGATGTCACATCTGATCCTGTGGAATCAAGTGTCACATTGCGCAGTCAAGGACATGGGGGTGGATGCCTTCAAATATTTGCGGCTTAAGGAGCTGGCTTTGCTTTAGAGCAGTGGTTCTCAGCCTTCCTAATGCTGCAGCCCTTTAATACAGTTCCTGCAGGTCACAACCCACAGGTTGAGAACCACTGCTTTAGAGTTAGAGGACAGTGAGAGAAGGTATTGTAGGGACAAGGCCAGGCCTTTCCCCAAAGCCGGCCAGGCTTCCCCAACACTGGCATCTGGCCTTGGACACCTGGTTTCCCGCTGCGTCCATCCCCGAAGACTTTCCAGACAGGGCTCCACCTTGCTTCTGCCTCTTTCTTTTCAAATGACAGAAAGGGAATCAGGCAGCCTTGCATTTTCTGACCAAAGTTCATTACATTTTGCTAGCTCAGCAAAATAACACTGCATTTTGCCTGGCAGTTCTCCAAACCCTGAGAAGGCCTATCTTCCCTGGCCTGCGCCCCTACCCCACCAGCCAGGATGTCTCGGAAAAGCCCCTCCAGGCTCCTGTACTGTGTGGCTGGCCCCTGCGTCCTTCCTTCTGCCCTCCCCTGCTGCACTGCAGTGTGACCTCTGGCCCCTGCTCCTGCAGCAGGAAGCGGCAGCCCCAGCTTGTGGACAGAAGATGCTTTGGGGCTGGACCTAACAGGGCTCTCGGGGGGGTTGAGCCATCTATGAATACCCAAACAGCCCCCAGTCTCTTTCCTGCACCCCACCCAGCTGTCCAGGGCCTGGACACAGGTGAGGACCAAGAACTTTGCCAGCGCGAGCCGGGCGTGCCCCCTGGTGGCGAGCAGCGGCATGGCACTGCACAATGCTAGGTGGAGGCCTGTTAGTGTGGAACGAGCCCAGGTGACAGAGACCTTGGTCATCCTTCTCCAGGCAAATGTTCTCAAGTCAGCTCTCCCCTGATGTGCTCAATGTGAGGGTCCGCAGCACAGCCCTGGATGATGGGATCAACTAAAACTTAAACTTTACCTTAGAAACAGTGTAACCTAATCATTTGTACCCTCATATTAATCTGAAATTTAAAAAAACAGAATTTTGAATGACATGACCACAGTTGCTCGAGGGCTGCATGCCACCTCAGAAGTGCTACAGTACGAAACCTTCGGGTCCCCTAATTGCAACAACTTTTCATCCCATCAAGAAAGTGACTCTACACCACCCACTGTCATCTCACTGTCCATTCTCTCCTGGCCGCTAAGTTGCATCTAGTCAGATATAACTTTATATTAAGGGTCTGGATGTACATGTTATAGGCGACATACCCCACTGGGTCACCCTCTGAGTCAGCATGCCAGCAAATGTGGGAAATTGTAGCTAACTGTACCTTTACAAAATACTCAGTATAAAATATAACAAACAGGTGGCCAACAATATTTAGATAATATTCTGTATTTGTAAAATTTTAATATTTTGTAAATAAAGGTACATTTGGCTACAATCTCCCATTTTTCCCAGCTACAGTGACTTGCAGGGCAACTTCTGGGATGCCCCATGGTTTTAAATGTACGGCGAGCAGCACGGTTACAACACAGACCGAGACCCGTAAGCACTTCAGAGGAGGCTCATGTGTGTCACCTTCATCCTGTGTTCTGGGCACCAGCCCTGCCCCAGAGCAACGCGGGACCTCTCCGGGTCCGGACCACTGTCTGCATCTGTCCTCACATCTGCCCCGCAGCTCTTATCCAGTTGGCTGTGAGAAGATGGAAGTGTCCTGTCTTTATAAAACAGAGGTGTCCCGACCCGTGAAGCCCCTATGACCCTGGTCTCCATTACCGCAGGAAGGAACCAGGTGAGAGGTAGATTAGAAGTACAAGCTCGGGGGAGGCGGGCTAGCCCTTACTTTCCGGGTTGCCCGGAGCAGCCTCCGCACCAGCCTTTTATTGAGATAGAATAATTCAGGTGAGGGGAGTAATTAACAAATGACTACGTGCTGAGGGCACGGGCTCTTTCTCCATAAGGAACTCCTGCGGATGAATGGCCCGAGGGTCCACCCCTCAGCTGCAGATCATCTTGCTCAGATGTCATCTGGCTCTTGGTGTCCCCCTTAAAAGTGCAAAACAGAGGCCCCACTGAACATCTTCACATTTAACAACCCAAGGCGGCCTTTGAAGAGCCCACACAGCCATCAGTGTACTTTTCTTTCCCAGGAAAGTCCTGGGGCCTCCCCTGGGCTGGTGCCAAGCGTGCCGTGCAGTGAGGGAGTGAAGGGGTTTCTGGAAGTTTCTCCACATTATGGTGGAGGGCAGGGAGTGGGACCAGGGCCAGGCCATGCACACGTGCATCCACCTGGGTTTGCGCAGCTGGGCACTGAGAGGGTGGGGGGCAGCAGACGGGCGTCCAGAAAGGCAGGCTGGGGAGAGGCTGCTGGTTTCACTCCCCCTCCGGCTCTGTGAATTCACACACGTGCCGACGACCCTGGCCCTGCCCTGTCACTGCTGCCACCTGTCCTGAATATGGCTCTGACCCAGCAGCTCTGAAACAGGGAGGACCTTTCCCAGGGGCTCCTTTCTGTCTACCTTCCCAGAGGGGCTGCCAGAGTGGGCCTGACCGACTCTGGGCCTTGCCTGTAGCTCCATCTACACAGAGAGGCAAAGGCGGCCTCTGCCTTCCCCGCAGGACTCTGACTCTGCAGCCCTTTGTGTCCCAGACACCCAACCTTCTTCCTTCTGAAATTCCCCCTCCAGACTTTGACGTATGGCCAAGTTTGAGAACCATTAAAAGCAAGACAACTTCTTTCCAAAGATCTTGTGTGTTCCTGTCTCTAGGAAAGATGATCCCATTCTGGCAAGAAGAGGTACTTGGTACTTTAGAATTAAAAAACTTCAAATAATAACTGTTTTCCCATTTCCCCTGTGAACGAGCAAGTGAATGGCAAATTTGTCCTGACATGATAGATCACAGCTCCCAGCGTCCCTCAGCACTGCTCTCCGCATCCGAGTGTGGGGCTGCCTCTGGAAGAACATCTGTCATTCAAAGGAACACACTTCTTTTGTTTTGACATGGCTTTTGCCAGAACCGCACAAAAAATTTGAAGTGGACTTGCAAAGTACTCAGATTCAAAGAGAGCCAGCAGATCTGCAAATAATTTTCAAGATGAAAAATGAAAATAATAATAATGCTTTGAGTGGAGGTAGAATCTGACTTTAAGTACAGTTTTAGTGAGACCAGGTTTTCACCTAGAGGCTCCAACTCAGAACAGAATTTTCATCTTGGACTAATCTTGACTTGCTAATAGTAAGAGCCATAGCTGATGGTAAAAAGCTGTTTCAAATCTCCTGGGCCACATTCACAGGTGCCATCTCTGGTGGTGCTCACTGTGTGCGTGGATGGAAGAGGTCCAGTTAACAGATGTCCAGGAGCATTTTGGAGATGGATGGAGTGAAGCAGAGAGATAATCCATCAAGTGGTCAGAAAGGAACACAGCCAGACCCAGACAGCCTGCCGTCACCCTGCCAGGTGTCCCAGCAGCCAGACCCAGACACCCTGCGGTCACCCTGCCAGGTGTCCCAGCACCTGAGCTCAGCTCACCAGGGACTGCGGCCAGAGAGAAGAGTGTGAAGCAGCTCAGGGCAGCACACTGAGAAGAATGTGGGGGTCAGGCCACAGCCCAGACCACGTGGTCAGAAGCCAGGGCCCGCAGCCAAGCAGTGTGAGTGTTCTGTGAACACGGCTCTCTCAACATCCTTCCTGTGATTCTCTTTGCTCTCTGTGAATCCGGAGCAATGTTAATTCTTAAAAGAATGTTTTTGAAGCAGGGCATAAATTGTACATGTTGAGATAGGTTTACCTGTTTTTCTCATTATAGAAGATATTAACTTATTTTGCAATAAACACGACCAATATGAAATACGTAAAATAAAAAGTGAGAATTATCCAAAACCCTCTGTCCAAGAACAGCTGACGCTTCCACCACCCAGTGACCATCATTCTGACGCGTCCTTCCAAAATTTTTATTGTATATTTTTCTGCCAAAATAAAATGAGAATAGGCTTTTCTTGCAGCCAGCTTTATTCACTGAATGATATGCACCGAGGTCAAGTTTATTATTCTCTTTGAGGGCTACACATAAGCTGTAGGACACTGGGGCCAGCCGCGCCACCTGCAATCTGTGCCCTCATAGATATTTTGTAGACTAGGGACTTGCGACTGGGCAGGGAGCACAAGGGTCTCCTTCACCGGCTGACTAGTCCCAGCCCACCAGAGTCCCATGACTCTGGGGCCTTGAAGCCTGAGCACCCAGATGGGTCAGTCGGAAGGGATAGTTTATGCCCAGGGGGCTGACACTGGAAAATCAGAACACAAGGATCGGCCCAGGGGGAGGGCCCCCAAGGAGAGGTCTGGATGCAGTGGTCAGGAAAGAGCAAATATTCTTTAGTACATAGACAGGGTCTCTTGGTGACGCCCAGGGCTGCAGCCCTGTCAGACTCAGATGCTGACTGGTGTTCTGCCCGTGACATTTCTCCCCAAACACAACATTTCTGCTTAGAAGACAGAAGAAGGCCATGTTGTCAAATATAGAATTTCTAAATTGCCTCTTTCTAGGTGCCCTAAACAAAACTGAACAGAACATTTAAAGGTTTCTTCTGAGGAGTGTTATGGGGGTGTGTGAGCCCAGACTCTTAACCAAAGGCAGTGGGACAATCCTGATGTGTGGGACGTGTACTGAGGCCCGGGCATGTCTGGAGATGGCAGTGAGGAGGGGGCCACCGAACCGTCTCTCACCTGAGTGACCAAGGTCTAACCTATTGGTGGCCCCTCTGGGGTGCAGCACCTCAGAACAGCACTCAGGCCAGGCCACCTCAGCCCTGCGGCCACCCTCGTCCCAGGACCTGCCCTCTGCTTCCAAACATCCAGGAGGAAATTTCCTGGTCCTTGCAGGAAGCCCTTCCCTTCAGAAGACAGGTGCCCGGTGTCCGGAAGTAGAGCCCGGCTTAGATCCAGACCAACTTTCCGGGCAGAGCAGAGCTGTATGTCACAACCTGCTTCCCAGTGTCCTCCTCAGGAAGCCAGTCCACCCATCCTTGAAGCCTGGTGCCCACAGAGCAGCCCTGCTCTCTCGTCAGGGGGCCCCCATGCCGCACTCCTGCTCTGATCTTTTCTACCCATCACTCCTGACCACGCTGGACAGTGGAGGAAAGTAGCCGTCAGGGTGAGATGCAGAGAAAACATTTCTGTGTGATTCAAGCACTGAGCTGGTGGTCAGTGGGCCGCCTCCTTGCTGCCCTGGACATATTAGCACAGCCCACAGCCCACACTCACTTCCTTCTCCACCACCCTGGCCAATAGGCAAACTCCAGGGCCACTTCCCTGGATGCCTCCAGGGCCACCACCCTCCACCACCTCCCAGGGCCATTTCCTTGGTCTCCATTCCTGGGCAATTCTCTAGATCATCTCTCAGGGCTACCTCCCTCAACCATGTCCCCAGACCACCCTGCCCCGCTGCCTGTTTTCTGACACGGTGATTCACCCAGGCAGTAGAAAGTGCTGGAGAAACCCCTCTCTCTCCCTGCCTCTTTTGCACCAGCCAGTCCCTAGGGTGTGCTTCATCCCGGGGCTGCTCACCCTCCCTCGATAGCTGACTGACCCCACCCCATTCACAGGACCCGCCTATTCTGCCCCCTCACAACCAAGTGTTCTCTGTAGAAGCCAGACTATTTTTCAACACCATCTAGTACATAAAACAGACCACCTTCACCTGCCAAAATTATGTTAGACAAACAAAACATATTTGTGCCACATAAACAGCAAGTGCCTTGATCCTGTCATCACCAGCACCTGGGTCTCATTTCCAGCTTGGTCTCTAACCCGAATCATCAGCTTTTAAACGAAAAAAAAAAAAAAAAGCTTTATTTACTTTTTTCACCCTGGGAAGGGAGGTGGTCCCTGGTGGTCCTCAGATAATGTCTTTCCTATTATGCTCATTTGGAAACACATTTGTAAATAATGGATCTTAAGCAATTACAGTATTTTGAAAGCACTGGGGACCCAAGGGCCATTGAGCGCTATCTCCCCATCCTCCTTCTTCTCTTCGCCCCATTCCTCCCCTTCCTACCCCTTCCTCACTCCCTCCCCACCCCCTTCTGCCTCCCCCATCTCTCTGTACATCTGTCTGTGCCTGTTGGATCCATGGTGAGATAATCGCACCGATCCAGCTGTTTGTATGGGGGAATATGATGATGAGACCCTAAAAGGCAGAGTTGGTTTCTAAAACATAAGCCACTTTCTTAAATGATTCTGGAGAAATATAACTTTGGGATAGACATGAGGTTTTTTAAGCTGCTGTATGGGGCTGGTGTTAGATGAGAACATAGGAATATATTTCCCTTGGAAAAGGGCATCAGTTTCTCGGACTTCACACCATTCTGGAGTATTTAGAAAAGAGTGGGGCACAGCGGCTCATGCCCGTCATCTCAGCAATTTAGGAGGCTGAAGAGAGAGAATCACTTGAGTCCAGGAGTTTGAAAACAGCCTGAGCAACATAGCAAGATCCAGTCTCTACAAAAATTAAAAAATAACCAGAGCTGTGGTGTGTACATGCAGTCCCAGCTACTCTGGAAGCTGAGGCAGGATGGCTTGAGCCCAGGAGTTAGAGGCTGCAGTGAGCTGTAATGACATCACTGCACTCCAGCTGGGGTGGCAGAGTCAGACCCTGTCCTTAAAAAAAAAAAAAAAAAATTAGGAAAAGGCGTAGACATGAGAATCCAGAAGCCTCTAAGAAAGCTGCTCGTTGAACCCAGAATTAGGCGCAGGCCTCAGGGCATAAGAAGCACACGGAGGTTGGGTGCCGGTGAAGGGCAGCACCCACAGAAAGCAGCTTTCCCTTGGGGAGGCTGGGTGGTCCTGACAGAAAGCAGCTCCTGGAGCCGTTCTCTGCCACACCAGACACACACTGTCTCCTGCACAGGAAGCATCTAGATGTGGGCAAGGATCTTGGGTGGGTGGAGCTGAAGCAAATGTCCCCAGTGAGGTCCTTACGCTCCACAGTCTGAAGCCAACCTGGGCTGCAAAGCAGCTGAACCAGGTGTGAAGCACCCATCTGCACATCCCTAAACAACGTGGACAGGCACAGCCTGGTGTCCCCAGGGAAGTCTCAGAAACGACACACCTGGCACCACGTCAGTCAGCGGCCAGCTCCTCCAGTCATCGTCCCGATGGGACACCAGCACCAGAGGTCCAGGCGTCGGTCTGAGGCGGCCTTGCCAAGCCCCAGTCTGCAAGAGGAACAAGTGAGGTGGGAGGGCTCAGGCCTGTGTGGGACATCCACTCATTTTTTTGAAAACTAAAACAAGACTTAATTTTGTAAAAAGTTACCTTTAGGTAAAGACAAGGAATGGGAACCAGAGCTGGGGCAGGAGTGGGGCTTCTCTCTGTGCTCCTGTTGTGTGGTTTTGTCTTAGAAAACGCACACTTTTAATATAAAAAGAAAATAGCAGACACCAAAATCAAAGACAAATAAAACTGACCACATTTCAAGATGATCTCATAAACACGGGAAAAAACTATGGCAGGTAACTTTAGTTTTTAGATTTTTAAACAACTATCCTGAGGTGCAACTGGCATGTGAGAAGCTGCGTCTCTGAAGGGCAGAGTTCGGCATTTTGAGGCAAGGACGGCCACACAGCAGGGCCTGAGTGTGCACCACGCCCGGGGCCTCGGTGTCCCTCCCAGCCCCCCTTCCCATGCCAACCCCTCCCCAAGACAACTCTCCTACTCCTGCTCTGACCTCAGTCGCTGCAGACCACTCTGCACTCCCAGGGTCAGGTATAAACGGCTCACACGCCAGCCCCCTTCCTCAGTGTGGCTTCCCTCACTCAGCACAACTAGGACATCACTACCAGTGCGTCCCTTCATGGATGACCAGTGTCCTTTACCAACAAACCACCATTTGATTCTTACTCATTCTCATATTGACAGGGATTTGGATTTCTAGTTTTTAGCTGTCACAAATAAATCTACTCTGGCTACCTGCACCCAGACACTGTACAGACACACGCTGCACGTTCTCCTGTGGAGGTGCCCGGGGTGGCACGGCTGCTTCACGGGCGAGGTGCCCGGGGGTGGCACAGCTGCCTCATGGGCGAGGTGCCTGGGGGTGGCACGGCTACTTCATGGGCGAGGTGCCCGGGGGTGGCACGGCTGCCTCACGGGCTGAGGGCAAGCTCACCTTTCAGAAAATGCCAAACAGTTTCTACTGCATCATCTGTGTTCTCACCACCTGAAACAACCCATAGTTCCACATCTTTCCCAACACGTGCGAGAAATAAAAACAAAATTCCAACCCCCCAACTAAATGAAAGAGCTCCCCTTCACCAGGGTACCCCAGATAAACCTTAAAACAGAGCTCTCAGCCATAGTGGGACAGGAGGTCACACACACCTCACCATCCCCCGCCCTTGCCAACACCATCAGGCTTTACCCCTAAGTGTGAGGCAGAGATGGCCCTTTGGAAAGACCTGCTCCACTGCTGACCTCGACCAGCCTCCTGACTGCCCTTTTCTTGTGCAGTTTTGGCACAACTGACCAGTGTCCCTTCCTCATACAAGACCACTGCCCACAGGGTGGTTCTGGCCAGTCCACAGAGCCTCATGGCCTTCCTTCACCCTTTGATGTCAGAGGGCTGAAAACCCCACTCAGATTGAGTTAACGCCACCATTTTTTGACGAGGCTCCCGTGAGGGGACATATGCATATTTCTCCTCCTGTAAACATTTCTGACTCCTCCTACAGCCTGTTAAACGCATGCATTTGCCACCTGCTCAGCATAAGTTCCTGTCCCTCTACCCTCCTCAAAGGCTTGCTCTCAGCGTCTGCCTGTGGCTACGCTACCAGCCTCTTCCACCTCCACGAGAAACAAAACCCCTTCCCAAGTTTAGGAAGCTTGTCATTCTCCAGGTGACACCTGACACACTCATTCTTTGTCTTTCCCATTTTAAAACATGTGGCGAAACCTCATTGCAGTTCTGATCTGTTTCCCTGACGACTAAGGATGCCTCATGACGTCTGTTCTGCTTACCTGCCATTGCTGGTTTCCCCAACCTGACAGCACAGGTATTGTGGTCACACCGCAGCCCGCCGGGTTTGTAGGAAATGAACACCGACGTTTGTGACAGTGACAGGATCGGGCTGCCACTTACACTTTGTTTTCAACAATGAGACGTTTTCTCTGCTGCACCTTCAACTCTTCTGTGTGCTTTTGATGATCTGGAAAAAAAAATGTAGTTTTAAAAATTAATTTTATTCTGCTTCCTAAAAAGTTGAGAATCTTGAATTCAGCCCTCTCCTGCTGTGGGAAGTAGCCCTTCAATTCTGCTGTTCAGAAATATTAGTAGAAAGAATTCCATCCTCACACATGCCGATCACGGGCAACTTCAGTTTTCAGGTATTACTTGCTCTGTTCAGCTACAATTTTTTTTTTAATTTTGAGACAAGAGTCTCACTTTGTCACCCTCTATAGAGTGCTGTGGGTCATAGCTCACAGCAACCTCAAACTCTTGGGCTTAAGCAATTCTCTTGCCTCAGCCTCCCAAGTAGCTGGGACTACAGGCGCCTACCACAACGCCCGGCTATTTTTTTTTTTTGTAGTTGTCATTGTTGTTTGGCAGGCCTGGGCCAGTTCAAATCTGCCATCACTGGTGTATGTGGCCAGCGCCCTGCTCACTGAGCTACAGGCACTGAGCCAACAACAATGTTTTCAAAATAACCATACTGTTTTGTTTTTTTACTTCTCTAAAATCCCCATGTCATGAAGAGTTTTCCCCAGGTTACGTTAGTGACCATGGAATGAATTTTCAAACTCCAAAGACAGCTGGGTACCCGTGGAACTGCTTCCTCCCAAGTAACTCACCAAGGTGCGTTGAGAACTCCCTCTAACACCAAAGTAGTGATGGGTGCTCAGGGGACAGCAGTGACAATATTTACGTATACTAATGCCCTCCCAAGGGACAGTTGTGTCAATTGAAGTTGTGAACACAGAGCAAGAGCTATTTTGAAAACATGGGTCCAGACATAAGCACATCATCAACCCTCGAAAGTTCGGGGCCTTCAGACGAGAGGTTTTGCCACTAAATAAAAACTCCTGTTTACTATATTAACACACAGAGGAGAAAGCGTCCTATTGCCACCAGCTTAGGTTAAAAACATTACTGATATGACCTGCATCAAATGAGTTACACACGTTCCCAAATCCTCAGCTCTCAAATGTGCCAGCCACACAGGCTTCTTAGGCAAAGATATCTCTTTAAACTCTGCATGAGAAACGGTTCTGTGTGATCGACAGTAAGTAAGAAGTCTGTTTCACCGATAAGGTGGGATTTGTAAGCATCATAGTAACAACAACTGGGTGGTAGATTGAAAAAAGGAACATTTTACCTTTTATATGAAAGCTATAACCAAATAACCTAAGAATGTGGGGAGGGGGGAGGGAGAAGGGAGTTTTAGGTTATTCTAACTCCAAAGAAATTTAGAATCACTGCTGTCTGAGCACAAGGGTTCCCATCTTTTCCCCCACAGGAACATAACTCAAGGATAGTGAGCCCCAGACTGATGCTGGCCTAACTGCACTGGCCCGTCACTGCACAGTGAGATGTGGCGGGCTGCAGGTTACATGCAAGCAAACTAGCCACAGAGCTGCCTCTGCTCTCCATCTGGTCTGTATCACAGTGGTGGGTGCAGACACCTACCTTGAAATCAGTGTTGGTCACTGCTATGCTCAGAATCCTTGTCAGTTCCCTCAGATTCATACTGAGTTGAAACCTAACTCCCCAAGGTGATGAATTAAGAGATGGGCCCTCCTAAGCTATGAGAATGCTAAGAAAATAAAAGAGGTGGGCACTCATGAATGGGATTGGTGCCTTCATAAAAGATTCCTGAGGGAGCTTGCTTACCCCTTGTATTACGTGAGGACACAGCAAGAAAGCACCATCTCTGAAGCAGAGTTGCCCTCACCAGATACCGAAGCTGCTGGCACCTTGGTCTTAGACTTCCCAGGATCCAGAACTGTGAGTAATAAATTTCTGGTATTCGTAAATTACCCATTCTAAGGTATTTTGTTATAACAGACTGAATGCACAAAAGCAAACTTTAAAAATTTTTTTTCCATTATGTGTATGTGTGTGTGTGTGTGTGGTTGTTCTGAAATTTCTTCACCATGGAGACCCCGAATTAAACTCGTGATGAATAGAATAGGAATAGAAAGAGTGAAGAAGGCCTTTACTGAACATATTTGTGGCCACAGTGATTAAGAGATAAATAAAAAAAGCAAAGGGGAAAAATGAGTTAAAACTGAAATGGGGAAAGGATCAGTAGTGTTAGCTGGGCACTGCTTCGGGGGTTTTCTTGATGATTATGTTCTTATGCAGTGGAGCCCTGCAGAACTCATCTGAGAGGCCTCTCTTTCCCACACACAACCACACATCCAGTCAGCTGTGGTGCAAAGCATTTCCAGAATCTCCTCCACGGCCACTGCCTTGTTCATGCCACCCCCATCCCCTGTCCCTCAGGTGTTCTCTCTACTTCCACCCTCCTCTTTCTCCCCAGTTCCCTGGGAAGCTCCAAGCACCCAGCAATTCTTCCAAAATGTATATTGGAGCATGAGTCTTCCACTCCAAGGTCTTCTGTTTGACTGAGTCAAACTCAGAGTCCTACTTACGGAACATGCTTGGAACACTCTTTCTTTTCCTTCACTCATCATCAAGTCCTTTCCTCTGCAGGGTTCTCTCTGTCCCCTGACCAGGTTAAATCCCTTCCCTCTATGCTCATTCAAGGTTTCCTTGACCACCCTCACCCTGGTTATATTACTTGCTTGCTATGTCCTTCCTACAAAACCCATGGAGATAGGGATATGCCTTTCTTTCTTTCTTTTTTTTCTTTTTTTTTTTTTTGTGTAGTTTTTGGCCAGGGCTGGGTTTGAACCCGCCACCTCTGAGTTCTCACCACCGCTGGCGCCCTACTCCTCTGAGCCATAGGCGCGCCGAGATGTGCCTTTCTTATCCCCCACATGTCTCTAGCATTTATCACAGTGCCTGATTTTGTATCTCTAGTAAAATCCCATAAATAATACACTGATCACAGATTTATCTGGATGGGTTGGATGACAGGAAATATATGGGGAATGAATCCATTCAGCAGTTCCTTCCTTAATTATTAATATAAGTTGTCTCAATTTTACTGGGGAAATGTTGACCTACAGGGAGGAACCTTATTAACTCTGATATACAGAATGTAAAAATCTGATGTTTTTAATGCCAGCTTAGTTACGAATCTATATCTAATACTCTAAGGTACATTATTATTTGGGAAAGACTTTTAGTAGTGGGTAGACCCAAAGTGTTCAGGAGTTGCCTTGCTTTTTCTTGCTTAATGCTTTTCCATGTCCAAGAACAAGGTTAATCCTGATAAACTTAATCGGGTACCTCTCCAAACTTTGTTTTACTGTTTCCATGTTCTTGCAAAATATGTTGTGAACAAGTCAGGTAAGTGGCAGGCCTGCCACGCACTCTCTGACTTTGGTGTGGGGAGAAGAATGCTTTGGAAAAGAAGACAGGTGACTGATGACTGGCCAGATCTCCTTGCAGACATGCTGGAAACAGATCTCCTAACAAATAAAACAATGATATTTGGCAGCAAGAGCGTCCTTTATCTATGGAACTTTTTTTCAGAATATTGCTCATGTCTAGAATTACTCATGAAAAATAAGATCCAAATTAGGTATTTATGTGGATTGGAGATGTTGAATGGCAAAAGTGATGCCATAGTAGTTTTCTGTTTATGCTATTATTAATTATCTCAAATTTAGCAGCTTAAAACAATATAAAGTTATTAGCTTATAGTTCTCCCTTCTTACATGTTGGAAGTCTAGTTTGGGTCTCCAGGGCTATATTTTTGGACCCTCTAGGGAAAAATATTTTCTTGCTTATACAGCTTATTGGCAGAGTTTGATTCCTTGTGGTCATAGGACTGATGACCCTGTTTTCTGGCTGCCCGTTAGATGAGGACTTTTCCAAGCTTCTAGAGCAGGGGTTCTCAACTTTCCTAATGCTGTGACCCTTTAATATAGTTCCTCATGTTGTGGTGACCCCCAACCATAAAATTATTTTCATTGCTAGTTCCTAACTGTAATTTTGCTACTGTTATGAGTCATAATGTAAATATCTGATATGCACGATGGCCTTAGGCAACACTGGTGGGTGCAAGGGTTGTTCAACCGCCAAAGGGGTCACGACCCATAGGTTGAGAACCACTGTTCTAGATGCTTCTATACTCCTTGGCTTATAGTCCACCTTCTCCATCTTCAAAGCCAGCCATGGTACACTGAATCTTGTATGCTTGGGAATGCTCTAGTTTTCCTTCTGCTGTATCTTCCTGACTCTAGCCAGAGAATGTTCTGGGCTCATGTGATTAGATTTGCCCTACTGGGATAATCTTCAATAATCTACTCATCTCAAAGCCTTTCACCTTAATCACATATGCAGAGTGTGTGATTCTGCACAGGTAAAGAAAAATATTCACAGTTGCAGGGATTAGGGTGTAGACATTTGGGGGGACCCTTATTCTGCCTACCACAGTCTCTCTCTTCATAAGTGATGTGAATGCACACAGTTCTGTGGGGCCATATGCTAACTGTGATTTGGGGGATCAGCAGATAGATATCATTGAGGGTTTGAGATATTAGATTATTTTTTTCATCATAGTTGGCCATAAATTGGTATCCAAAGAAAACATAATAATTCTCTTGCCTCCTTCTACCTGTCCAGGGGGAAGGGACAGGTTCAGAAAGTGTGTTCACAAAACTGTCCTCAAAGCACTCCTGAGGTCTTCTTTGAATGATTTTATCTCAAAAGAAAAAAAAAGTTAACATATTGTCTGGTTCACTTATTTTTCATCTTCTATTGATTAACGTGGATGCAATGCTCAGTGATCACATTCTTGTGATTATTTTTGCAAACCAAGTGCTGAGTTATTTTCTAACATTACATGTGCCAATAAAGTTAAACTTACTCATCACAGTCAAATAATGATTCTCTAGGACTAAGAAGACATCTGTATCTATATTTGCCAACGCTTCCAGTTCCTGGTGTGATGCCAAACTCACGTGGGAAGAAAAGGCAAGAGACTTCATTCCCAGCTATAAAACAATTATTGACGCCACTTGGGATATGTAACAGGAAGAAGGGTCTGGAAAAACAGAGACCGTGCCAAAAGCTCCTGCAAGGTATAGGAGAATCCATCTTTATATAATGTTTGAGAGAAAATGTCAATAGATTGAAAGTATTATATATAACACTTACCAAAAAATAGTTTATGGAAATGTACACAGAGAACAGTTAACTGATAAGAACAGTTAACCTCATGGTTGGAAAGGTGAAAGTTTTCTATCGTGTAATTGCTCTTTAAACCACACATATGCAATACTATCATTTTTTCATTTTGTAAAGTGTTAGTACACACAATAATAGAAAAGGTCAGAGCAATTAATGATAATTGCGCGTTTAGAGTGATTGACTTTACCTCTCGCCTAAGTCCTCAGAATTCCCTCTAGATGGTTTTTGGTGAACAAAGAAGCTAAAGCTAAAATTTAGAGGCTCCAGTCATTGGAAGGCATCTGCAGTAAAACCCCCCTCTGAGATGCTTAATTATTTTAAGAGTAGTTGTAGATCTAACACAGATTGCTTTTGAATAGACTGAGTTTGAACATGCAAGGAAGCAAGCTGTGGGAAGAACCGGAAGCCATGTAATCAGACAAAGGGAGGAAAACCTCTAAATAGGGTTGGGAGAAGCCAGACAGGTGCCCTAGGCCAGCTGCACCTGCACACAGGATCCCAGGCTGGCAGCAGGCAGCCCTCAAAGGTGCCACTTATTCATTCCGAGCCAAATTTCATCTGTGAATGAATATGCCTGGCTGCTTATGAATGATCTTTTTGCTTGTTGTTATGGCTTCAGATACAGATGTCTCCCAAAGTCCATGTGTTGGATACTTGATTCCCAAAGCAACAGTATTGAGAGGTGGGACCTTTAAGATGTTATTAGGCCATGAGGGCTCTGTCCTTATGAATGGATTAATAATCCTTTCGTGGGAGTGGGTTTGTTATAAAACCTAGTTCAGCCACCTCTTGTTCTCCCTTGCCCTCCCGCCTTCTGCTTTCTGCCACAGGATGACCCAGCAGGGAGACCCTCAGCAGGTACCAGCCCCTTGACCTTGGATTCCCCAACCTCCAGAATTGTAAGAAAAAAAATCCCTTCTTTATAAATTCCCCACTCTGGTATTCTGTTATAACAGCACAAAACAGTCTAAGACACCTGTCAAATAGATGATAACTTGCTAGAATGAAAAGGAGACAGAGGGACCAAACAATGCCAATACTAATGCACTCCAGCCACAGAAAGGAAATAAAATTGAAAGCCAGCAACAGAACAGCCTCCCGCTGCCTGCTCTTTCTTTAGCCCTATTCCACAGAGAAATTAGAAACAGACCAGATAACATTCTTATCTCAAGCATGTTATAGGAATTTCAAGGAAGAGAGCTTGCAGTTGAATGCCATGAGGATTCTCAAAGAGCCAGAAGATGAGCACACCAGGAATGCTTCCATGCCCCCACCTCGGCAGGCCCTGCTTTTGTGCAATATAACATTTATAAATATTGTTCCTCATTTCTAAATGACAGAAGTATTTTAGACTTGGTAAGATAGCCTGATGTAGTATTAAAGCTTTTATTATAATCTGCCTGGCTTTGAGCAATCCATTGAACCTCCCTGGCCCTCAGTTGCCCCATCTGTAAAGTGGCTTAGTATTTTGGGAAGATCGGACGAGGCTGCCTGCAATGCATGTAAACGCCAGGCCTGTAGCCAACACTTCCCTCCCTCTTGTCCTCTTCTTTCACTTTTGACTTCTGCTTCCCCAGGTATATGAGAGAGAGCAAAGGGCAGAGGGATTAAGAACAAAAATTGTTTATCAATTTTATTAATCTTTCCAAAGGACCAACTTTTGGTTAGGTATCTACCCAGAAAAACAAAAATCATTTTACCACAAGGACATTTACACCAAGATCTTTATTGCAACTTAATTCACAATTGCTAAGACGTGGAAGCAACCCAAGTGCCCATCTACCTATGCATGGATTAACAAAGTGTGGTATGGGCGGTGCCTGTGGCTAAAGGAGTAGGGCGCCGGCCCCATGTGCCAGAGGTGGCGGGTTCAAACCCAGCCCTGGCCAAAAACTGCAAAAACAAACAAACAAAAAACTTAACAAACAAACAAACAAACTGTGGTATATGTTTACCATGGAATAAGAAAAGATGGGGACTTGCATTTTTAGTGTTTACCTAGATGGAGTTGGAACACATTCTTAGTAAAGTACCTCAAGAAAAAATCCAATGTAATCAATACTGATATGAAACCAACTACATGCCCACGTGAAAGACAACACTAATATAGTCTAGCAAGGGGAGGAGAGAGGAGGAGAAGGGAGGGCATTGGGCCGGGTCTCACTTAAGGTGCATGATGTGAGGGTGTCCTGTATACCCCCAGGGTGAAGGGCTCAACTACAGCTTGAACTTTACCTTAGAATTAAATACAATGTAACCTACATATCCGTATCCTCTTATTAATTTGTAATAAAAATAAAAATAAAGGTATTTGCAAAGAAAAAAAGGAGCAAAAATTGTAAAGAAGCTAGTGCTATGTACAGAGGGCTAGTCTATCAATTTGTCTAATGCTGCAGCAGCTTCAGGGGAAGTGAATATCTTTTCCTGGCTTCTTTTATCTGTGAAACTCTCCAAGGTCAAACTCTCTTGACCTTCCCACACACTTTCTCCTGTGCTTTAGTTTGCTGGGGCTGTGGTACCAAAGTGCCACAAAACTGCATGCCTTAAGCAACATAAATGTATTGTCTCATAGTTTTGGGTCCTAGAAGTTCAAGATCAAGGAGTCGGCAGGCTTGGCCCCTTCTGAGGGTGGTGAAGATTGTGCTCCGAGCCCCTCCCTGGATTCTGGCGGTTTGCTGGCAATCTCTGGTGCCCTTTGGCTTAGAGAAGCATCACCCTGATCTCTGCCTTCATCTTCCCACAGTATATTCTCCCCGTGTGTGTCTCTGTGTCCAAATTTCCCCCTTTTATAGTGAGGATTGGAACCACTCATCTAAACTAAGTGTATCAGCCATAGCCCTATTTCCAAATAAGGTCACATGCTAAAGGATTTGGTGTTAGGACTTCAAAATACGAATTTTGGAGGAGGAGGCATAATTTAAGTCATAAGAGCTCCCACCAGAAAGAGTGTGTTGTCTGACTGCTGAGTGTTGAAGCTTTGGCGTCCACTGGCTGAGATTTCTCATTCGTGGGAGCTGATCTATAACAGGTGCACCTGGAGACTGTTGGAGGCAGTGATCTGGGGTGGGTGTGTCAGCTCTTCAAATCCCTGCTTTTCCATAGGGGCCAGCCCCAGGTCTAACGCTGGCAAGGGGCTTGAATGAGCAGACTCTTAATGCTGTATTTTTAAAATCAAAATCAATGCAAAAAAATCCATGAAGAACATACAATCAAAACTTAAAGATGGATCCAACATCACACAGCTCAGTCTCCCTGACTTCTCCTTCATCCCCGGCGCTGTGCGCCTGGCCCATCCCATTCACAAGTGGAAAAACTTAAGACTCATTGAAGTTACTGCAGGGACCCAAAATCACACAACCCACGGGTTTCCATGCAGATCTGAGGCGAATGCCACTCCTCTATGCTTGCATTTTATATTTACAAAGACCTTGTATCAACATCACACCCATTTCAAAGATAGTGTCTCAGACTGAGGTGCCCAGTGGGATGCAAGGATACAGTCCAAGGTCTGCAAATGAGGCCACTGTATCACAGGTGCCCCTGCCTCTCTCCAGCTCCATCATTCCTGCCCACTGGTCCCGCTGTACAGCTGCTATTCTACAGCATAAGAAGCTTCATGTCTCCTCCAGCTAAGTTTCCATGGTTCCACAGGGTTTACAAAAATAAAGAAACATCCTCCAAATAACCTTCCTTCCCTGACACTCTAAACCATCAGCTCCCTATAGACCTATCCCTCCTCTGGTCTCTCCCTTCCAATAGTGCCTTGGCTAGCCACACTGAGCCACCTGGCATCCCCCAACAGGCATCATGGTCCTCCTACAGGCGGACTTGGCCTGGACCACTCTTCTCTGCCCTTCCAACTGCCAATTCTCCCTCATCCCCAGGACACACTCTCCGTGTCTTCCTAGGTTCTTCAGCTAGAATTCATGGTTCCCTCCCCCAGGGACCTTCCAGCAATTCTGCACGATCTTTTCTTTTTAACAGGAGTAAGGACATTGATTATTTAATACAATTCAGGTTTCCTTCTATTCTTTTAGATCATAAGGGTCATGTCTTGTTCATCTGTGTTTTTATGGTAACTTGCAAAGTCCTAGGCACATACTAGAAATTCAATGTATGTCTGTGTGGAATAAGAGACGTCACCTATTTTTATCTAAGCTGTTGATTTAGCACTTGACCAAGGAGGAGATGATGGCATGGCTGTGGCTAATCTAATTATTCATGGGCAGGGGGTGGATGGCTGCAGGGTTTTGTGCTGACGCCAAGGTAGCAGCAGCCTGGAAGAAGCATCCTGTCCTGATTCCGAAAGCCTGGGTTTGAATCGTGGTTTGTGGCTTTTTATCACGAGCTACAGGAAAAAAACTCTAAACCTCAAGGTTCTTTATATTTAAAATTGGAGAATAAAATAAAAAAGCATTTATAAAGTTGCCCTGAGAATGAAGTGATGATTATGAAAGAGGCATTTTCATCCTTAAAGAACTATCGGGCCATTACTAAATAATTTTTCCAAATTTGTGCAGATAAGATGATGGTCTGAAAGCTTCCTTCAAAGTAAATGTGGGATTTAGGATCGCAGGAGCCCAGGGTGGTGTGAGCCAAGTGCGAGGACGAAATGCAGTAAGCGGGCCAGTGAGGCTGTCGGAGAGGAAAGATCCTCTGCTGAGTGATAAAACGAAACGACGTGGTGGTCTCGTGGAGCAGGATTATCACAGACCCCCTCCCCACAGAAAATAAGAAGACAGGTTGACTTTAATCAAGAAACTTTGTATCACATGGAAACTGGTGAGCAGGCGCAAGGAAAGCTATCTCTGCAACTGGGCAGATGCTGTGAGTAACCAAGAGAGTGGAAAGGTTCCTTGCTTTGGTGATAATTAGCAAAGGACATCATCAGCCAGCAAAGCAGAAAGAGAAGGGCCACACATTGATTCACTCCCTCAGTCACACAGGTGGGAGTTATTTACAAGGGTCTGCCTGGTGCCATTCTCGGGAAAGAGAATTGGTAATGATAAAAGGATGATCCTCAGTACAGAAGAATGCAGCCTGTGGAGTGAAGCACACAGGCTGGGACCTCACGGCAAATTGTGAGAAGGTCTGCATCAAAATCCCAGAATGCTTTGGAAAGGCATTAGAAAAGCTCGATTTCTATGGGAGGGGAGTGACGAGGATGCCTCCTTGAATAGGAGAACATTAAGGGGAGATATAAAGGCAAAGAGGAGAGAATAAAAGGCTCCGGGTGCTGGAGTCACATGCCCTCAGGTAGAAGGAACCTCAGTGTGTAGAACACCAGGAAGGAAGCCAGCTCTGCAAACACAGGGGCGGGGGGGCAGAGCATCCCACGTGAGACTTCAGAGGGTCGGCCACTTTATCCATAAGGCCGAGACAGGCTGAAACCAGTGCTCAGAAGTTTAAAATAAAACTGCAATAATCACATAGTACTTTTCTGTTAAGGACTCGGGGAGAGTGGTATAAAGACAAGGCCACAATAACAGCAGGTGGAGAGAAACTTCTTTGGAATGAAGGGACAAGAGAAAAGGTAGATAATGCGAGAAAATTAGGAGTGTAGACCAGAAAGGGTAATGAAGGTCGTCGTACGAAAACAGCTGGTGGTTCTTCAAAAAGTTATACATAGAATTGACACAATCCAGCAACTCCGCTCCTGGGTATACTGGGTATACACCCACGAGAATTGAAGATGGGTACACAGACAAGTGCCTGCATGTGGATATTATGGCAATAGCCAAAGAGCAGACAAAACCCAAATTTCCATCAATTTAGTGAGTGTATGTATGAAATGCACTATATCCTTAAAAGGGAATATTACTCAGCCGTAAAAAGGAACCAAGTACTAAAACATGCTAGAACATGCACAGACCTTGGACACACTGTGCTAAGTGAAGGATGTCACCCATTAGGGCCATGTGTCATAGGATTCTATTTCTATGAAACACACAGAAAAGATAACTCCACAGGGATAGAGCACAGATTGGTGACTGCTGGGGCGAGGGGAGTGGAGGCTGGCAGTGACTGCTTCACGGTTATACAGACAGACTGCTTCATGGATATGCCTCATTCCTTTTGGGGAGATGAAAATATTTTGGAACTAGAAAGAGTTGGTGCACAGTACATTTTGAAGATACTAAATGCCACTGACCTGTTCATTTGTAAATGGTTAATTTTATATTATGTAAATTTTATCTACATTTTTTAAAAGCAAAAGAAAAGACAAAGGGTAGGGAAGAAAATGCCTGGGAGACAGGGGCCCATGATGCAGTCAGAATAGAAGGTGCTGCTGGTCAGATGCACCAGGTTAATCTGATCTTGGAGGTTTATTGTACAGTGTGGCCTTGGGTTTTGCCTGAATTAGGATCTTCATAATACTCAATACGTTTTCAAGGAGGAGGAGGAGGCTTACAGATTAGAGATGGTAAGAAGAAGACCCCTTTCTCCAATGGTGTCCTTGTCCCTGGGGCCTCAAAGGCATTGCATTTCTACCAGTAGTATGTTCGGGCCCCTGGGGTGAGGGTACTCAGGCAGGTTGCCTTCCTAAGGGTTGCCTCTGAGCTCGCAGGGGGATCCCAGCTGGATGCTTGAGAGGAAAGGGAGCCTAATCTGCCTCAGTGATGTCCCCAGATAGGAAGGAGCCCTGGAAAATCCTTATAAGGCTCAGCATCGGGGCCTCTGTGAACCTGTCACTGCGAGTTCTGCAGAGGACAGTGCTGCATCTGACTGGGGAAGTGCAGCCTCTTCATCTGTCTCAGCTGCTTAGGAGTGACAGGGGTCAAGGACAAATGACGTCTAATCATGTTTGCTACGCAGGATGACGGTGCTGCCTGCCAAGGAGAAATAAGCAAAGTTCCTTTATGTTCTAGGAAGAAACTTCTCAGCACTGCTTTTAAACAGGCTCAGGGGCAGTGCTGCCCTTCTGGCCCTGCCTGGCTCTGAGCAATGCGACAGGCCCCCGCCACGCCTCCTGGCAGGCTTCAAAAGGACATGATGCTTTTGCTTACCTGAAATCATTATTTTTTGCAGTAAGCTTCATTTGAGGCAACCAGCCGATCCACACTTGTGCAAAATAGAGGGCTCTGTGGGTAGTACCTACCAGTGACAGTGACACACTTTCTCTTCGTTTGTTTGTATAAATTAGCCTGCAATTAGCAATTACACTGTTGGTCCACAAATAAGGGCAGGAAACTTGTAACCCCGGGAGGAACAACGGCCTGGACATGGAGGTCCAGACAGGGCTATTATGGAGAATTATGGGGGATGATTAATCAGCTCGGCTCTTCCTGGGTATGGCCATTCTCACATAAAATCCTCGTGCTAACACAGCTACCTTCTGGTAATAAGTTACCTTAAGAGAAGTGCAATTAGCTGTTGGAATTCATTAGCTCCAGTCAGTCAGAGCATCAGCAGCTCAAAGTCTTCCTGGCTAGTTTAGTGCTTCTTAATGGGAATGATGGTG
Organism: Galagoides demidoff; assembly: GCA_963574575.1. Lineage (NCBI taxonomy): Eukaryota > Metazoa > Chordata > Mammalia > Primates > Galagidae > Galagoides > Galagoides demidoff. The sequence goes on from CAUYQV010077131.1 coordinate 40,201, forward strand.
TATTTGCACCTCTGCTGAACAAGAATGAAGGACACAGGATTCATCTGAAGTCCTGGAGGTCTGTCCTTTTACTTGGCAGACATGGCACAGATGGACAAACAGTCTTGAAAATCCAGCATGGAAGGCTGCGCACCTATGCTAACACTAGTGCTTACATGTACTTAGTACTAACACTCCGTAGTGCTTCTTCACCTAAGCCTGTTGGAGACAAAAACTGGAGCCTGAGCCTGAAGCACAAACGGGGTTGTCCTCTCTTTGGCTTTTCTCTGCCACAGAAAAACTTTTTTGGTGGTATTTCTAGAAGCTTCTGTCAGCTTAGAAAACGAACTTACTGAAAAGACTCAAGGAGTAACGACTGTTACTTCCACTGTTTCCAGAATGAGCAACTAAGTCTTTATGAGATGACGAAGGTCCCATGCCAGAGAGGCAACCAGGGGCGCCGTGATGCCCCATGGGAACTGACAACTCTCTGTTCACCCCAAACACACCTGCTTCAGATGAGACCTCACGCCGCCACCGGCAGTGTTCACAGACCCCGCTCCTCACTATTTCATACCATAGCTCCAGCGGGGGATGGAGAGGAAGTCAGGGAACGGGACTCCCCACTTGGCCATCCCCCTGCTCAGCCTTCACCCTCAGCCATCTGTCCGATACTTTCAGCAAATCATCACTGACGTCCCTACAGACCAAACCATGACAAGACACAGTCATCAACCCCGAGGAGCGGAGTGACACAGGAAGACTTTTCTACTCTTTCATTTCAAATATCCTTAGCCAACTAAGAAACAACTACAATTTATTTCAAATATTCTTGACAAATTAAGGGTTAAGCAGAGTCCAGGTGAGGAGAATGGAGAGCAGCAGACTCGGCAGCCAGCTCCGCTCGGAGTTAGCAGGGTGGGGGCAGGGCGGCGCGCTGGCACGTGCTGAGTGCTCTCGGGAGCCCTCGCTGCTTATACCCCCCTTCCTCCGCCAGGAGTCACACCTGCCACCTGGAGGTCTTCATGTAACGAGTGGGGACTCAGCCCCGAGACCCCTGCTTGTTCGTCTCTGAGCTGTTCTCAACACACGGGTTGTTTTGTTCCAACTCTGGTTGATGCCAGCTTTATTTATTGTAAAATGATGCCACTTTGAAAGGGGGCAGGAGGAACAGCATGAAAATAAATGTGTTAAAATATCAGAGAGGCTTGGTGTGTAAGCAGTTAGTGAAACGGTTTGGCCAGCGCTTTCTCTTCCAATCTGTGGCTAATGGACTTGTTTCTTTGTTTCTCCTCCAGGGAAACTACCTCTTCTGTAATGTAATATAATTTAGGAGGCAACAGTAAGAAAAATTATATTGTTAATATTAAAAGAAGAATTTTACGAATGAATCAGCTTTTTATTTATTAGGAAGCTAATACTCCATAACCCAGTGTTTTCTAGAAACAAATATTAAACATCGTTTTATACCACTTGGGAATTAACTAAGCTTTTTGATTGGATTTTTTTTTTTAAAGGAGGTAATTCATTCATACTAATAAAAAAGTCAGAATATTCGCATTCTAATAGGAAGAATGACTATTCACACTGAAAACATAAAATTAAATATTGTTTGTCTTTTTAAAAGAAGCTCATATTTGCAACCAAAGTACAGAATACATTAATTTAAAACAAGTCTTAGTTATTACAGCCTGCACATTTTCATAATTAGGTAGATCAACCTTTGCAGAAATACATGATGAAAGCTTTAAAAGGGAATAGCATGATGGGGTATTTTATATCAATCATTTATATTTAAGGAGAAATCATTATATGCTCACTTTTAAAAATAATGTTTTGGGAGAAATAATCCCCATTACGACTTCATGGAACAAAAATTTTGGAAGAACTTTGCACAATTATAGTTACTCCCTTTGGGGGGTAGAACGGCCTTATGAAAGAATTGAAAAATAAAGATTTTGCAAATTTCTCCAAATGGAAAAGGTAACAGATGCAAAACCCTGAAGAGAAAGAAAGTCCAAGAGCTACAAGATATAAAGCAGGGGTCCTCAAACTTTGTAAACAGGGGGCCAGGTCACTGTCCCTCAAACCGTTGAAGGGCTGGACTGTGGGCCCTGAGATGAGTCGGCTGCTAAGCAGGACAGGCAGCGGCGGGCCAGATAAATGTCCTAGGCGGGCTGCATGTGGCCGGCCGGCTATAGTTTCAGGACGCCTGATATAAAGAATAAGCCAGAGCCAAATAAACATGACAATAAGAGAGAGCTTGATCAGTCATAGAAATATTAAAAAAAGAAAAGGAATATTACCTTCTGTGGGATTCATGAGGAAAATATACCCCTCACAAAGGAGGGGCTCAAAAGATTCTATGCTGAGAACAAAACTTTGTGGTGATAGAACTTACTCCCGTTTGGATTCCACCAAGCAGCTCTCTGAGTAGAACCTGGTGTATGATGAAGCTCATCTATGGAGCGTGAAAGCCCTGGTGAAAGATGAGACTTGTGAGCTGCTGGTGGAATGAAATCCACCGTGTCTGCTTTAGTGCTGCGGCTTCACTCCCCACCTCTGCTCCCAGCCGGTGCCTGAGGCCCGCAGCAGTGACAAGGCCAACTTATTTCTGGTGGACACAGGGCTCCTTGAGGCTTGAGCTGGAGAACTCAATGGCTAAACTCCCTTCCCTTCCTTTCTTTCCCTCCTTCCTTCCCCCCTCCCCTCGCGCTCACCCCTGCCGTCCCTGTCGTAGTTTCGTCCTTCCCTCCCTCCCTTCCTTCTTTCCCTCATTGCCTCCCTCCCTCTTTTCCTCCTTTCCTCCCTTCCTCTCTTCTTGTCACCTTCTATTCTTTCCTTCTCTGGGGGCCAGACCTGCAGGAATTGATGGCTCTCTCTGTCCCTCTTGTTCCCTCCCATTTTTCCTCTCAGATGCTGCTCTGAATTCGATATCTTGCACAGACTGCTAATTCCATCTTTGTGTCTGCTTCTCGGGGGTCCAGAGTGAGCCAGCATCTGGGGTCCTGACTTCACTGTAAGGAAACACGTGTGTGCTCGGACTGTTGCTTGTCTGTCTCTGGCACACGGCAGAGTAGAAGGCACACACTGGAGCACCGTGCAGCTGAGACCTGCGTCTCCCTCCCTAACCTTACTAGCCTATGACCTGGGGCAAATTACTGTCCCCCTGGGGGCATCAGCTTCTGCATTTGTAAAACGGGATAAAAATTCCTAACTCACTCAGTTACTGAGACAAGTACATTAGTCGACACTCACCTTAAAGGAATGAGGGTAATAACAGGCTTTTAGTAGGCGCTACACCAAACGCTGCCTTCCTCCTGATGGCCTTGCAGCCTTAAGGTTCAGTTTCTGACCAAAGCCAAAAGCCAGGCCCTAGAGTCTATGGTCTTCAAGAGGTTGCCTGACTTGGAGATCTAGACTTAGGGAATGCTTGAGGTCAGCTAGCTAACAGCCTTACCGTGCACTGCTTGGTCCTCATGAGGGGCCTTAAGGCCTAGAAAATGTAACCTAGTTTCCCTCATGACAGTGGGCAAGATGTAGCAAAGCTGGGCCGCTAATGCAGCCTTGAATGCAGACCTCCCTAATCACAGGTCTTGTCATATACAATTCAACAATTAGGACCGTCTAGGACAGTGGCTCTCAACCTTCCTGATGCTGCGGCCCTTTAATACAGTTCCTGTGGGTCGCAACCCCACAGGTTGAGAACCGCTGGTCTACGGGATTTGCACAGAGGTTTTCTAAATGATTTTATTGATTTCATCAAAGTATAAGACTTTAATATAATGATGTGAACTCCAAATCAAGAACCAGATCATTTACTGGCCTGTGTAACTTTCATGTTCCTATGTAGGGAGTTACCTGAAGTTGTCTGGGTGACCAACTCTCCTCCTTGTTAGGGGAGAAAGGAAAGGTGTCAGACAGTGTGTGGAGTATTTTCTGTAGAATACTTTCATGATTATCTCCTCTTGAAAACAGAGACCGAAGTCAACATTAGCCTTTTTGTAGAGTGGGGCATGAGCATGACGTTTGCTTATACTGTACAGTGAATCAAAAGATGTTTCATATTGATCAAAAAGGTCTTGCTAGAAGAATGTTTTAATTTACTAAAAATGATTTCCCAAAGTGAGAATAATGAAGGTCAATTATTATGGTATCATCAGAGGCTAAATTGTGTCGTCCCCCCCCCCCCGATTCACATAATGGTGTCCTAACTCCAGGTCTCTAAGAATGTGACTGTATTTAGAGATGGTATCTTTCAGGAGGTGATTAGGTTGAAATGAAGTCTTCAGTGTGAGTTCTACTTCAGTATGATTGGTGTCCTTTCAAAAGGGGAAAATTTGGACACAGATGCCAAGAAGAAAGACCACGTAAGGACATGAGGAGAAGACAGTCATGTATAAGCCAAGGAGAGAGGGCTCAGAGAACCAGCCTTCTGACACCTTTTTTTTTTTTAATTTACAATTTTTTATTTATTATTATGATTTTTTCCCCACTGCCACATTGATCTTGGATTTCTAGTCTCCAGAACTGTGAAGATGTTTGGGATCCAAGTATGGCCATTCATGCTCTGAGTTACGCATTTCATGTTTTAGTCAGTGACAGACTCTGGTTCCATGAGACTGAGGGAGCTGAAAATTCCTATTACCTGGCAACCTGGTAAGGTGGTATAACACGTTCTCTTTTCTACGTTTAGATCTGTTTACATACACAAACGCCTACATTGTGTTCCTATATTGATATAGCAGCACACTGTAGAGGTTTGTAGCCTAGGCATGGAGCTGCGGACCATGGAACCCAGGCGTGCAGGCTGCACCCTGCAGGTTTGTGTAAGTCTGCTCTCAGACATCCAACAACCCACAGAACTGCCTACTGATGGGGCTGGAAGTGTTAGGGTGGCCATGGAAGCTTTGCACCCTTATCACCAAGGGGGCTTCTGAGCTGAGCCAACCACCCTCACTGAGGACCTCCTGACAACCCTTGTTACCTCTCCCTACTGACCTCTGTTCCCTCCCTGTGAAGGGGACCTTCACTGCTGAGTTGTAAGTTAACATAACCACATCACATCCCTATTAGACACACTGATCAGGAGTGAAGAATGGCCCAGGCAAGAAGCTTCCTCTGCCCTGGGACCAGGGGTGAGAAGATGGGGGGGCAGTGGGGTGAGTGGTAGGAGTCTCGTCTGTTCAAACATCCACACACAGTCCTTTCTCTTTTAAGAACCTGGATAAAGAGTACTCAATTCAGTGGCAATGCACTTAGCCTTGACATTTTAAAATTACTTTTTAAAAGAGATTCTTTCAAACAGATGAATTGTATTGACAGCCAACTAAAAAATAGTAATAATTCCTCTTCTTACCTGTGGCTAATGCGAGAATAAACCAGATAAAATAACTGTCCTTGGAGTTTTCCAGCCAGAGTGTGATTATCATTAACATGACTTTATGATGGGGTTTTCTCAAGGTCACTCTAGAATTAATGGCACGGTGGGACCACGCGCTCATCCATTATATGGGTTAAAATGACTAATTGAGGGTCTGAGTTTAATTATACTCATAAGCAAAGGCACAGTGCAGTTACTTTGATGGGCTTAATAACATTCTTGTGTACACAAAGATAGATGGAAAAATTAGGGCTGTATATTGTTGTCCTTCAGTAGAAGATGCTGAAGTGGGAATAGAATAATAAAAATAAATAAACGACTCAGCGACACTGGGGAATGAGCTGTGGAAGTTAGCAAAGCCAGCCTCATGCACATACTGGCCCGGAGCTGTAGGAATGTAGATCAGAGTTGTTTTATTGAGCTAGCTGCTAGATTTCACTAAAAGGTAAGAAAAAGGGATGAGCGAAGCTTTACCTCCAGTTCTTTCTGAAATGACAATAGTGGCTATGACAGGGATCTTTAGGATATTGATTTGTGATATTTTAATTGGGAAATGCAGTCACGTTTCACAGTAAATCAGAAAGTATTTGCTCTATGTACAGCTGTGGGAGCTGCCTTCTCTAAGTGATGTTTATATCACACTCCAGCCTTTGCGTAAGAAACAAGAGTGACTTCTGGCTGTCTACAGTGTCAGACGGATCCACACAATGTTCACAGAGTAGTTCAAAGTCAAGAGGGAACCGGGAGATCGGCTCGTAAACGAGAGCAGAACGCACAGAAGCCAGATCCACACATGGGAAGACCCTCACTTAAAGGCCATGTGGTCAAGAGGTTGGATTTGAACCTTTTTTGGCTAATGCAGCCACACCTGGGCTTGCAGAGCTCAGTCCTGCCAGAGGAAATGTTTTCTTTGTGCCTGAGCTGTGGGAGGTAATAGCTCTCTGCACAGAGAAAAACAACTCTCTATCTGGGTTGTTCCAGTGGGACAGGCAGCATCTTTGCATTTGTTGCCTTGTTTTTGCCCCCATCTTCAGACAGCTCCCTGGTGGCTCCCTAGCTTTGCAGGCTCTCTCTCATTTTCTGATTAGGGTGACCGTATTATTTTCCTGCAGCTACCAGAACTGAGTATCACAAACCAAGTGGCTTAAAACAACATAAATGTATTCTTTCACAGTCCTAGAGGCCAAATTAAGATCAAATCAAGGTATCAGCAGAGCCATCCTCCCTCCAGAGGCTCTAGAGAAGAATCCTCCCCTGCCCCTCTCATTCTGGGGGGTACAGGGTCCCTGGTGGCCTCTGACCTGTGACCGCACGGCTCCTGTCTCTGCCTCCACCTTCACACGGCCTCCTCTCCCTGCGTCTCCGTGTGTGCATCTTCTTCTTATAAGAACACCATTCATTGGATTTAAGGTCCACCGTTATCCAGTATGACCTCGTCTTAATTAACTAATTATATCTGCAGAGACCCTATTTCCATATAAGGTTCCAGATGGACATGAATTTTGGAGGGATATTTATTCAACTCACTACATTGACCTCAGCCAACATGAACTTGTCCACAGGTGGACAAGCCTATCGTCACTGGTCAGCCTCAGGCTGTGGTCCATCAATACATGTTTTTGGCTGAAGATGTTGATTACATCATCCAAAGGTTAAGAGAGGAATTGTGTTACACAGGGCCGATGAACAGTCATGAGTACAGACCTGAATCTCTTTCAGCGTCTGCACCGTCTGACTTTGCTGGAGGGCTGCATCATCACAAAATGAAGAAAGAAGCCTCACGAATAACCTCACTCATCCTCTGTCCTGAGCCTTTCTAACATTTTACGGCATTTATATTGGGCCATGTTTTTAATGGTTTTATGAGAAATTAAAGTTTGAATTTGGCAGAATTGGCGCAAAAGGAGGCAGCCAAGAGGAAGAAGCAAAGACAAGAGGAAGAACCGAGGCAGCAGCTTCAGTCTGTCCGGGGTGGGGAAGGAAGAGGCAGAGGTGGAGCCCTCCCAGGCGCTGACCACCCGCAGCTCCAACCCCACCATCCCCACCTGCTGTTGTGGCCCGGAGTCCCGTACACCCATCATCAGTCTTATCGACTCGCACCTCCAACACAATTTAAGAGATTTTTTTTTCAATCTCTATCCTCTTTCCTCAGTGACAGATACTTCAGGAAAAAATAGATATCTCTGCTTTTTGAAAAATTCCATTTCCTACCCCAAAATGAATTTTAAATGGAAAGGACTAAGGGCATTAACTTTTCATTTTATATTTCATATGTGCTTAAATTTTTGCAATGTCAACATGATATGCTATCTTCCCATGGAGATTTACTATCCCGCTTAGAGAAGGCCTTTGTCTCCTCTCCCCAGCATGTACCCCGAGAGTGTGCCTCTTTCTCTAGTCCTAGACCTGGGGGTAGAGGTGAGGCCACCATGGATTTTGGTACACCATCACTTGCCATGCGGGTGGCCCGAGAAAATGGACAGAACCATTTAGACCACATGAAATTGTGTAAAGCGTGTCAACCCTTCAGATTCTGGCTTACTATGACTTCGGCATATTTTGCTGACATGCATTTCTCTCTGTTAAGCTTTTGAACACTCAAGAGCAATACAATTGTTATGCACGGCCTCAGTTTCTTTCTTTTCCTGAAAAATAAAGTGTTGATCCCTTAAATAGCAATTGCTTAGATTTTTAACCTCGGCTTCCCATCCTGAAATGACATAAATAAAACTGAGTCTTGTCAGGAACAAAACTCAAGGGGAGGGATTTCTGATGAAGAGAAGGAAAATGTACTTTTACCCCCTGCATGCTCCCTCCCCTGGAGTTGTCAGCACACTGGCTCAGGAAATACTATCCTAGGAGAAGAGTTCTCTTTTCTTGCCATTTTACTTTCTTTATATATTGCTGAAACAAAAGCCATAGAAACAAGCCAAAAAACTTCAAATCACCTTAAAGTCATCCATAAAAGAATGGAGGAGTCTCAGTACTAGACAAACAATGTAACATTATTACCTAGAATATGCCTTTATACATAGTCCCACCTTTATTTTTTTCTTTCCTTTTAGGGACAGGGTCTCACTTTATTGCCCAGGCTAGAGTGCAGTATCACAGTCATGGTTCACTGCAGCCGGCACCTCTTAGGCTCAAGCAATCCTCTGCCTCAGGCTCCAGAATAGCTGGGGCTACAGGTGCACACCATGACATATGGCTAGGCTTTCTTATTTTTTATAGAGAAAGGGTTTCGCTATTTGGCCCAGTCTGGGCTTAATCTTCTGGGCTCAAGTGATCCTTTTGCCTCAGCTTCCCAAAGTGTTGGAATTATAAGCATGAGCCCCTGTGCCCAGCCTAGTATTATCTTCAAACAAAATAAGGCCCCCATAGCTCTGGTTATGTTCATGAAGATTAAAGATGGAGGTGAAGAGAAGGGAGTTCTGCAGGGCTGTGTGCCTAACTGTCCAAACAACCAAATCACTCCATACTTCAGGCTGTAGGATGGGAGAAATAGAGGGAAAAAGACAACTGATTTGAAAGCAAAAGGAATGCTGGCCAAATGGATACCGGTCAATGAATCTCAAGAAGCAAATTTAAGGATCCAAGAGAAAGGAGACTGTTGCCCATTCATTCGTTGGTTGGTTGGTTAGTTGTATATTGTTGTATTAAGCACAGATCTATTAACAGTCTCCTATCACATAACTTCCCATTTATGCTCTGTGTGGTATAGTGGCAATGATCTGGGTCTAGAGTCAGGGTGCTGTTTAAGCACTGGCTACATTAATAAACATGAGCTTATTGAAGCTGTAATGCATGTGAGAATAAATAGCATTCAGGGTGTCCATAAAGTTCATGTGCAATTTTAAAATAGTCTATTTTTTAATGGACATGAGCTTTATCAAAACTGTACCTGAAGCAGAACTTTCAGGCCCTTGGAAGTTAGGGATTTTATGAAAAGTAACACTTTAATTTTATTTGAGAAAACTAGTCTCTATTGACAATGTATCCCAAACTGTCCTGAAGTCCTCCCAGAGCTGATGAGGGCATGCTGGCCACTCATTCTGGCCATTAATCCTTTCCCACTGCATCTCCCAGTGAAGTCCTTTCTGTGTTTAGCCCAATCTCACCTGATCCTTTGAGCATTGTTTTGACCAGATCTGGCTGAGTTAGTCACTCCTTCTGCAATTTTCTCTTCTGCACTGCCCTGATCTTATAATAACACGAGAATGTCACTTGGAGATTACGCTGGGCTAACTGTATGGGTGGCATTTCTTTCACTATGTTACAAGTCTCTGAAGGGTAGAGGCTGCTCTGTCCATTTCCACCTTCTTGGGCCCTCCCTCGCATACAGCAGGTGCTCAGTAAATGATCATGGGATGAAGATGAAACTTCTGGAAGGCAGGGATAGCATAGGAAGAATTTCTTTAGTGTGGATAAAGAGCTAGACTCTGCTGGAAAACCAAGAATGCAAATATACTCACGCACTAAAATATAAGGTTTTCTATCATGAAATAGACATCTGTGACTATTTTGATATGTTGCCAACATTGTTTCTCAGTAAGCGGCGAACACTAGTAAAAATTCCTCCAACACGTTCATCTCAGAGTCTTTGATAAATTCATGTCAGTCCTTCCCAGGGCCGTTTTCTTTCTCTCCTAGTCCAACTTGTTCAACACAAGGAATGAGTCATAAACAAACTCAAAGAAGGGAGCAGAAATCATATTTCTGTTTGTAGGAATATAAAAGGTTAATGAATTAAGAGAGAAAAAGTTTCAGCATATATTGATGGGTTTTGCTTTGTTGCTCACATGATACATTCAGAAAAGCATGACGTCACTAAACTGGGCTGCAGTCTGGCTAAGGAAACCCAAATTAGCTATTAACAAGTCCTTCTAAACCAAATGTCTCCTTTTTTTTTTTTTTTTCCTAAGATGTGGTCACTCTTTGCCAGATGAAGATACTGCAAGGGTCAAGCTTCTGGATGAATTGATAAAGAAAATCCTACCTGCCCTAATTGTGCTCTGGGTCCCATTTAGACCCTAACTCAGCCAGAGGACAAGCAGAGGGAGCCGTGAACCTATGCTGGTCTGCCTTCTCTGTCTACTTTCTTATAAAAGGATCTTGGGTATATGTGTATGTTCATAGTGGTGGTGGCCTACACCCTTTCAAACATCATGAAGACATAATTATGCTACTGTATTAATTCAGAAAGGATTTTAACTGACAGCCAACCAGGTCTGTACTTCTACACTTGAATTTGGGCACTTTATTCTACCTCTTCACTAGGAACGATGACACTCTTTACAAACAGAGGATGCTAGGAATGGAAAAAACACTTTCAGTAGTTGCAAATAACTTACATAGAAGTAAGGGGTAAAAAATGTCTACAGTTTCAGCTTTGCAAGGGTCATATTTCTTCTGGTGGGATGAAGGTTTCTAAAGGATAACAGAATTTATGAGGTTATAAAACAAATGACTCAGTAGGGAGCTTTGGAGAATTGTACATTTGTCTCACAGAAGAGCCTCGCCCAAGAAATCATGTCAAAAGTTCATTATTTCATGACCTGAAGGAAAAGCAAAATTGTCAGAGGAGTCCCATACCTGCCCATGAAGGGGTGTGCTATGTAGGGAGGCAGGCTCTTACCTTGCTATGTGCACACACGTTCACACAAACATACACGCCCCCCTCTGGACTGAAGGCTGAGTGCATTGTTATAAATATTTATAAGACGATTATTATTTATGTTACCAGGGTGATTTTGTTCCTTCTCAGGAGAGACTGGGTTTTATACCTAGAAATTGATCAAGTGTGGGGCAAATGGCAGCTTTGAGCCAGTCTAGATAAGGCAGTCCTGTACACTTTACTTTCAAAATATAGATTATTTGACTAGGTGCTTTTAATCACCCTTTGCCCCCATTCCATCATTAACTTCATTCAGGAGAGATTTCCAATTTTGGTACAAACTATGAAACACCCTTGGGAGCACAGTTTCTAGAGTTTAGAAGAATTACACCTTGATTATTACTTTCTTTCCTAAGAGCAAACAATTAAACAAGACATAAAGTTGATTCTGAGAAATCTAAATAGATTCCTGGGGGCTGATTTTTGTAAAAATGCATCAGGAGAGAATTACAAACACATTTGCTACTTTTCTTATTTTTAAAAAATCATTAATAATAACAGGTCATGGTAAAGAGCTTTTCTTAATAATTTTAAGTTCTTACAGTCACATGGAGAATTAAAAAGAATAAAAATAGCTATTAACTCTATCCCTGTGTATCTATCAGAGACTGTCCCCAATCAATCATCTTCCGTGGATAGTCTGTATGCATGGTACAATATACTGTGAAATTGCCAAGAACTATCGCTTTTTAGCAAAGAGAAAATGATTTATTTTTGGTTGAAATGCAGATGTTTACTTTTGCCCTGGACCAAGAAATCACTGGTCAAACGCTGGGGTAGGTACAGGGGAGTGGAAAATGCTTATACCTCTTGAGTATCTATTTAGAAATGTTCTTGGCATCTTATACTCCCTTGCCATGTCAACATTCATCTTGCAAAAGAAACTAATCCTTAGTAAAACAGAAATTACAGTCTTAGCAAGAGACAATGTCTGTCCAGGGCAGCGCTGGCTCCTGACACAGGACTGACCTTAGGCACCCAGTGGCGTTACGCAGCACCTGTGATGAATGCAGCTGTATTTTCCGATCGTCCTGAAGAGGTGAATTTTCCCAGCCTGAGTGGGGGATAATCACCGCATTGGTCAATACCGCGAGGGCATCCTGGATGATTGGCATTTTGAGTGCATCACATGACGAGAGGTTCCAAAGGACTCCTGCAAGAGACGCACAGAGAGAGCTTGGGTACCTATGGTTTTTTCCTCATTTCAAAACCATTTTCTCTGTTTAAGTTAACAGCATTGGCAGGAAGAATTAAGATGGTGTGGACACCCACTACAAAGCAGTCTTTTTCAACCCTTTTTTAATCTCATGGCATGTTTAAATTAGGTTGATCAAAAATAAGAGTTACAGAAAAGAATATACTTACTGTGCTTTGAACTTCTTTCAAAAATAATTTAATTAACGATCTTTAAAAATTTTCACAGCATACCAGTTGAAAATCATAGCCCTAGAGCTTGCCCTGAATTCTGTAATAGAATATCCGTGAGGACATGCAGAGAAAACCTGAGGGGTGAGCGGAGGAACCGAGGCATGATCACCTTTAATTCAACTTGGAGACTAACCCAGGTTGAGAGATCTGATTGAATTAAGGCTACCCACAAGGCTTCTGTTCACTAGTAATACAAGGGATCCAAGTTCCCAAATGCTAATCAAGACTAAAAAGACATGAAGTTATTTGAAGTGGACTCGAGAGCACCTCTGTTTTCTCCAAGGCCTCGGTGTGCCCCTACAGTCTGTCCGAGTCACTTAGCTTTCGTATATACCCAGACACCAACTGGTGTATGGGAGCGGACAGCACGCTTACAAGGACAGTTACTGATTATCACATTAACAGGACAGTCTCCTGGCAAGCCTAGAGACGATTTGTGACTTAGGGGCAGTCCCCCACGTAACTCAGTGTTCCAGAATGAGACAAGATCAGTCACTCACTAGTAAGCATGTGTTAAACATTGATGCTTAGTACTTCTTCATGAGGGTTGTGGGGAAAGAACACGTGAGGATAGAGCAGGCTGCAATCCTTAGGCATGCAGCCCTCGTATGTAATGAACTCTCCACACGAGTTGTGTATAACCTTAATAAACAGCCATTGAGGAGGGGGCTCAGGGCTACCCTGCACTTAACGTTAGCCCACCTCCCACAAGCTTATACTTCTAATCCGTGTCACACCTGGTTCCTTCCTGCGACTACCAAGACCAGCGCCATAAGGGGTGCGACAAACTGGTGGGACCTTATGAGCATCCAGCATTGGGCCTGATGACAATTGGCTCAACAAGCAATAGAAACTTATTGTCATTTGTGACTGTTTTATCAGCTTTTCTTTGAAGCCAGTGTTCACTGAGGGCCAACAGAATGTTCCTCCTTAAATAGTGACAAAGGCAGCAGCAGGAGTAGAGGGTATGTCTGCAAATGGGTGGATGGAGGGTAACAATGATTAACACAGGCAGGGAAAAACAAAAGATTAAGGATGGACAATGTTTTAGGCTTTTAAATATATTTTAAAATGAGATTAATCTTAGAAAAGGTCATAAGCATTGCATGTATTAATATAAAATCATTTGAAAATGCTTTTAAAATAATTTTTCTATTTTTTTGTTTAGAACAGCATGCATAAAGAAAAAATAAACAAAGAATAATATTCTGTTTTCCTCTGAAAGAAAGCCTGTATGCTCCCTCAATCCAAACCAGCACCATCATTGCAAATATTAGAAATAAAATACTGTGGTTGTCTTTAGAAAGAGGACTTCTGGCTTTTTTCGTTTAATAAGCTTTCAATGTATTTTAATGAGATGAATGTTGTCCCATCTACTGTGTTATGAATAAATCTAACACATTTATTTCTAAATTTGTTTTATGAGTTCTTTGCCTTGCACATGTTAAACTATCCAAGGGCATGAATAATACAAATATGACTGTTAATAACTAAATAAGTGACTATAAAAATAAAGATACTATAAAGTTCTATAAAAATGTGACTACAGAGACAAATTCTTTCAACTGTCTTTAGAAATCACATTTACTAGGAATTTTATTCAAGTGGATGCAAAGGAAACAGAATTATTTTTGTGTCTAGTTTGTATAAATCAATCCATTCATGCAGAGGGTTAATAACTCGAGGGCAAATCTGGCCTGCCTATTTTCGTAAATATAGTTTTATTAGAACAAAGCTATGAATGTTGATTTACATATTTTCTATGTCTGTTTTTGTCCTACAAAGGAGGAGTTGGGTATTTGTGGCAGAGACTGTATAGTCCACAAAGCCTAAAGAATTTAGTAACATTTTGCCCGACCTTGCTACAGCACATCAGCTACCTTTCATACACGTTTATACTGCCTTTAGTATCCCAAACTGGCTATTCAGAAGCTGGCCAATGGTACACAGAAGGTGCTCAGAATATATTCTTGAATAGAATGGTTTGAAATAGTAATATATGTGTTGCTGTAAGGGTCTCATGGAAAAGCGATGTCATGGAGAATAAGCACGCTTATTGAAAATGCGTTTTAAATAAAGGTGACCATCTGCTAGCTCAGGCAAAATGGCAAGCTTCTTTATTTGTGGTTGGTTTATGTAGGGAATTTTGTACATGTGCATAATACAGCAATGACCTCATTGATACAATTAAACATCACGTGACTACCTCGTGATTAGCTTCTGATGATCCACTCAACATACACCTTTTGACATAACCCTATCAGCATAACCCAATTTAACATAACTTAATGGAGAACATGTTGTTAGCCATTACTTCTTTGTTCTTATCTGATGAAGCCTGAGGCGATGGAGGAACAAGGTAGATTGAATACCTGCCCTTGTTGACCTTGCTGTTTGGAGGCTGTTACTTTGGATCTTTAAAGAAGGCGTAAAGAAAATTCTTGGGCATACAGGAATTTGTGTGCAAACCTCTGCTCCCATGTAGGTCTTAAGTCAGGGGGGTTTTGCTGGAGCCTTTTATAAGGAATTCTCAGGCTGGACTTCTCAAAAGCCTTTCATGAGCC
>CAUYQV010077135.1:0-16391 GCA_963574575.1 Galagoides demidoff
GGCGCTGTGGCAGGCGCCTGTGGTCCCAGCTACTTGGGAGGCAGAGGCAGGAGACTCGCTTGAGCCCAGGAGTTGGAGGTTGCTATGAGCTGTGATGCCATGGCACTCTACCCAGGGGGATAGCTTGAGGCTCTGTCTCAAAACAAAAATAAAAACAAAAACAAAAATGCATAATGAGTAGAAATGTAATTTACTGTACACAGAAATGAGAGAGGATGAATGTGAGAGTGCAACAGTGTACAGAAAAGTAACTCTTAGTCAAGTAAAACAAAACAAAACAAAATGAAAAACGTGAATAGGTATTCACGGATGGGAAAGAGTAAGATTTGAACAAGAATCCTAAAAAAGTGCCACGTGATTAGCAAGTAATGACCAAAGAGGAAAATCAGAGTAGATGAAGGGGGGTGATCATGAAATCAAAAGGAGCTAGTAGATTAATAGTATATACATAGTGAAGGTCCAACTGTTGGTATTTTTATCTTTAATTATTAATTGGACCACAGGATTAGTATTCTGTGTCTTATTCATGATGGGCAGGCATATCAAGAAAAAACTACTTCCTCCAGGTTGGTTTGATAAGGAGTAGAATAAAGTTTCATGCTAAGATAGTGGAGTCCTCTCAATGGGGCATCGTGTCCTGTGGTTCTGGACCAGCTTGGACTTTGTATTTTATTTTATATGGGTACATGTATATAACATGATTTATTATAATATAATGTAATATAAATTATATTTTATACAGTAAGATTATGTTAAGATTATGGAAAACATACTCCAAAGTATGGTGCTTTAACATGCTGAGGATTATAGGAAATTTGAATGCCTTAGAGATGCTTTGGAATCAGTCTCTCGGACTTTGTTTCTCCCTGAAGTGCAGGATGATAGGACTATCTCTAAAATCCCTTTAACTGAGTAAGGGAAGCTTTTCCAAAACAAAACGGTTGCTAGAAATCCCCTATCTGTAATCTCATCAACTCGGGAGGGTTTATCTTGAGTTGGAAACTAAAGATCATCTATCTCCACACCAACCAAACCTTTCATCTGTTCTTCTGAAAGCTGTTACCCCAGATACTTTATCTACATTCATGAGACAAACTTTGCTGACAGTGCAGTTCCAACCTATGCTTCCCATAACTTATTGCCGCCTACCCCAGAGCCCAGTAGAACTTTTCCTAAGCTATTGTTTTTCCTTTGGACTCAATCATTTCCCTTAATATTATTGGTCTCCCTATAAAATTGCCTTTCCTGTACTCCCTATACCCTTCTCCCTATGAAAAAGACATTTCAGCTGCAACCATCTGGTCTTTTGTTGAGTTTCATACTTTGTCTGACTCCTGGGTGCTTACATGTTAATATATTTGTATGTTTTTCCTCCTATTTATCTATTATCATTTTGTGTATATATACTCAAATTTTCAAACCTTTAAAGGGTAGAAAGTTCCCTTCTCCCCTATAATTATCAGGAGTTTGCCAACAATTGTAATTTTCCAGTCAGTTAGTTTTTCTGTTGGCAACAATGTTTCTTTAATATCCCTTCTAGAGAAGGAGCTAAATTATTTTGACAAAATCAAATATTGTTCCAAATGGGCGTATCGGAATATTTGCAATGTCTTTGACTTTTCGAGAAACAAAGCTTGTTTTGTATTAATTTCCATTTGATTGAGGCAAGATGATACATGGGATCCTGTGATAATGATCAGAACTGTTTTCAATTGTTACTTCATTTTATGGTTTCTCTTTTGGATGACAGTGTTTTTTTAAAGTATTTATCCATTTATTCATTTTTCAGGGAGGTGATTGCTATTACAAATATTACTTTACAGTTTCTCTTTTGGGTGACAAATTTTTTTGAAGTACATATTTATTTGTTTCATTCATTTTTCAAGGAGATGATTGCTAAGGGCAATACTGTGAGTTAAAGAAAAACCCAAGGAGTTCTGTGTGTGTTTGTTAGGTGTATAGATCGCATATTTCTAAATGAAGGTTTATAAAACCAGGCCAATAAGATGGCAACAGAAAAACAATGGCCAGGCCTATAATTGGAGAAGGGAGAACTGGAGAGATTTGTAAGAAATCTCATCGGTGTATCAATAATTGGGGAAAGATACATAAAGTGTATGCCTTCATTAAAATATCTGACAAATATCTCCCCGAGCTGCCACAGATGGATACAGACTCTGGCTCCTTTGTTATTTATTTATTTACTTATTTTAGGAGCTAGGGTGAATCTCATTTCAATACTGATTTTTTTTTTTTTAATGGCAGTTGGGCTTACAATTTGCATTCAAATGAATGGTGAGCTGGTTTAAGAAATGCATGGGTATTCAGAAATGGTAAGAATAGTCCTTAGGAAGAGTTGGAAAGCAAAATTACTCTATGGCACCCCATGCTGGTAAATGCAAAGAGTCAGAGATTGCTTTTAAACCAGATGAAGGTGGGGGATGGAATTCATGTGTAAGTTAGGACCCCTTGTGCAAACTTAGCCTCATCTAAGTCTTCAGTCATTAGTTCTTGGGATCCCCATACTCTCCCTGGAACAGCATCTCTTATTCCATAAGACTTGAATTAATTCTAATTTCATAAATAAGTAACTGTTTTCATTTCTCACCTGAGACTGTCCTCTTCCCATAACACTATACACTTTCAACTACTTTTAGTGTCTGCATGTCAGGTGCATTGATGGTGCAATATTCTCGAGCCCCCACAGGAAATCACGCGTGGCTCTCCCTTCTCCACCTACGTCCCTTTTCTTCTTCAAGTGACCTCTCCAGTGTAGATGCCATCACTACCTGAAGTCTTAGTGATTATTTCTTTTCCATTACAGAACTAACTGATGATACCATTATACCACATTTTTAATTGTGCTGCATATGTATCATTTTATAAGTATTAATATTTTACCACAATACATATAGGTAATTGATAACATCCATGAAAACAGAAGACTTTGTCTGAAATGACAACTCTAGTTCCCGTGATGTTTTACCATTCAGTAGCTTCCATTAAAAACATGTCTTATTAAATAGCCTTTGAGGAAGGAATTATTAATGTCTTCATTTTAAAGATAAGCATGCAATAGTCTGCAGGTAATAGTTTGCAAAAATAGAGGCTGAATCTAAGTCATTTTTCCTACTACAGTTTCTTTTATACGTTTTAATTACCATTTTGACTCAAGCACAGGAACTACCTCATATATAGACTCACGAATGCTTGTGACTGGATAAATAAAAATGAATATAAACTATGTTTGATTAGAAATGTCTCTGCTTGGTGAGGGTTGCAGTGGTTAAAAAGAGAAAAGAAACATATCTCTTTGCCTTCAAAATGAAGGAATCGTATAAATAGACTTTAATTAACATAGCATAACTTAACATAAAATAGTATGTTAAGTAATAGTATATTAAGTAAGTATATTAAATAGTGTTATTTTATTTGGTATAAATAAGGTTGGCCAGGAATTCTCCTTAGAAGTATGAAGTAAGGCTCGGCGCCTGTGGCTCAGGTGGCTGGGGCGCCAGCCACATACACCTAGAGTGGTGGGTTTGGATCCAGCCCGGGCCCGCCAGCCAACGGTGATGGTTGCAACCAAAAAAAATGGCCGAGCGTTGTGGCTGTGGCGGGCGCCTGTGGTCCCAGCTACTTGGGAGGTAGAGGCAGGAGACTCAATTGAGTCCAGGAGTTGGAGGTTGCTGTGAGCTGTGATGCCACGGCACTCTACCCAGGGGGACAGCTTGAGGCTCTGTCTCAAAAAAAAAAAAAAGAAGTATGAAGTAAAGCTTTATCCAGGTGATCACATTATCAAAACATAGTGGAGTATATTAGGAAGAGTTCATGACTGCTGGGTGTGTAGACAGGAATAGACGTTACATATCAACAGAATAGTAAGTTAAAAAGAACATGGAATTACAGAAAGGCAATATTATACACTACAAGGAGGGTGAAAATTACAGCTCACCTGGAGCTTGGATGCCTGTGGGGAATCTAATTATAATATAAGGAAATGAGGCTGGAGAAGTATGTCTGGGCCAAGTGGGAAAGAGATTATATCTCACATAAAGGGACAGATTTTATAAACATCTGTTTTAAAACCTAAATGTTTTCATTTTTAACCAGAGAGGCTATACAATCCTTTCTTTAGTTATTATATGAAGAACTTCCAGTCATTGACTACTGCTTAAATCCATTGGCATTTTGATTTTGAGAGGAGTTTCACAGCTGGAATCTCATAAAATTCATACTTAAGAACCACACAGTGAAGCAGATCAGATAGATCTCCTTTTACAATTACCAATATAAGCCCAAGAGAAGATGAGAAAGTTGTGTCTGTTCACAAATCTGGTAAAATATGGATTTTCTTCTGGATCAATCTCCTAAGCATTTAGGAATTAGAGCATTATAAGACATGACCAGGGTATGAAATTTTAAAGTTTGCACAGGCACTCACTGGGAGGACTGTACACGGCTCACATGATGCAGAGAGTGAGGCCCCCCTTAGCTTTGCACCTGTTGCATTTCCTCACATCTGTTAGCAGGGAGGAGCTCTCTCCTTACAACTGTGACACAGATGTCAGGAAATGTGTGCAGCTACTAAATCCCAAAGGACTGATTCCCTGCAAGTTACTGATTTATCCGGCCATTCCACTCACCCCCTCCCAACTTTTCCCAACAAAAATAACTAATAATATTTTTTAAAGCCCTACCAAATCCTGTATCTTTCCTGCTTTGATCTTTTCAATTTTCCTCATTGGACTTAGGAATGAGCCTGAAATCTATACGGCCATCATAGTCTCGCCCATTTTCAATCAAATACATGATTTTTATTTTTTTGTTTTCTGTCACTTTACTCCATTCTACTATATTCTGGTTTTTATTCATTGATAATCAGTGCATCTAAATTTCAGGGATTTGCAGTGTTTTTTTCCTTTTCCTGGGTGTCCCTCCCCTTCCTTTCTGAGCCTCTCATGCTTATTTAAGTCTTAGCATCCGGGTCTCTTCATTAAAGAGATCTTTTCTTCTTCTTTATAAAAAAAAAAAATAGCCTTATTGAGATATAACCTGTGTTACAATTCACATATTCAAATTATATAATGATTTTTAGTATATTTACATGTAATGATCACCACAGTCCATTTTAGGAGATTTTCCTTATCTTAGAAAGAAATCTTTTATTCTTTAGATATCAACGTCCCTATAACTCTCTAGTATTTTTCTAGTATTTTTTTAAATTTTACTAATTTCACTTTTTAAATACAACATTTCCATTTGAATTTTGGACACACACACATCCTCTTTCTCTCTTGACATTCTTTATTGGATGTAACCCTTTTTTCATACCTTCCCTTATTTAAGCATGTTTTTCTGATAACGGCTATTTTGCACTAATTTTCTGTGAAATCTTAGATCTGGCTCCTTCTCCAGGCATTTTGTGCTGCTTACTTCTTTCCCAGGCTGGTTGTGTGTTCCTGTTTCATTGCAGGCCTTATAACTTGTTGTTAGAAACCATACTGTTAAAAATAATATATGTAGCAACTTCGGGTACTGGAATTCCATCTCCCCACCCCTACCCACTGCCCAAGGTTTGTTACTGTTATTTGTTTGACCATTATCTAGTGCAGGCGTCCTCAAACTACAGTCCACAGGCGACATGCAGCACGCTTAGGACATTTATCCAGCCCACCGGGTTTTGCCGCTGATGCCTATCCTGCTTAGCAGCCCACTTGTCCCAGAGCCAGCTGTCCGGCCCTCCAATGGTCTGAGGGACAATGAACCTGCCCCCTGTTTAAAAAGTTTGAGGACCCCTGATTGCTGAATCATTTTAATGAATTGTTTTCTCCTCAAAAGTGTTAAGCTTTTGATGTTTCTACTCAGGGAAGCACACGTTCAGGTCTTCCCACTGTCATCCCAGGATGCTAGTGGCATTGGTAGAGCTATCTTTCTGTCCTTCCTAAATATACCAGCTGAAGGAGCTCAGGAAATTTCACCCCCATTTATGACTCCTTGATATAAAGAGCATTTTGAATGGAAAGTCCTTAGAGATCAACTGACCCTGGGAAGGGGCTTTTCCTCTATCTGTATAACTAGACAGCCCCGTCGAAAGAATAATTAACTTCCTTTCCCTCCCCTGTTATCTAATTATTTTGCAGAAAGAAAAAAAAATGCTACCAGACGTCGTTCAATTATTTTAAATACAACAACTATCTCTCAAGGTTAATTTAAAAGCATCATTTCCAAGTCTATTTCCCCCATCCATTCAGCCTCCTTCGCAAAACCATGTATTGCCCCTAAACAGAATTATCTATATTCTTCACCTTCCCCTTCTCTCTAAAAGTAGGGTGTAGAAATATTTGGATCCCACTGAGATATTAGATCATCAATCTGTGATGTCCCTGTGTGCATGGGAAATAAAACTCTTTATTAATCTGCCTCAATTTTGAGTTGATCTTTCAGTGAACTTTGCCCCATAGAGCTTTTAAACTCTACTAATTTCCACTTGATCAGTATTCTATTTCAACGATTCCATGGAATATAAATTGCAAAATAGGCTAATATAATAACCTTGCAGCTTCTTTGAAGGAAGATTTTATGAGGTCCTTGTTAGATGTGTGTTCTAACTCTGGAGAAAATCCTTCCACCTGGCTAATTCCCTGAGGTCTCTTGGGCAAAGCAGTTGGGTCACCATCTAGGCTGTATCTTCATCAGATCCACCAATCTCCTAGTTTCCTTTCATTGCTGTCCCCCTGGTTGTAATAGATGTGAATTTCTCCCATCTCTTTTTCAAATGAAGCCATTTCCTTTGGGAAGATTTTAAGAATTGTTTTAATAGGCTCGGCGCCTGTGGCTCAATTGGCTAAGGTGCCAGCCACGTACACCTAAGGTGGCGGGTTCGAATCCCCAGCCCGGCCTGCCAAACAACAATGATGGCTGCAACCAAAAAATGGCCGGGCATTGTGGCGGGCGCCTGTAGTCCCAGCTGCTTGGGAGGCAGAGGCAGGAGACTCTCTTGAGCCCAGGAGTTGGAGGTTGCTATGAGCTGTGATGCCATGGCACTCTACCCAGGGGGATAGCTTGAGGCTCCGTATCAAAAAAAAAAAAAAAAAAAAAAAGAATTGTTTTAATAACCATTTATTTTGCTTAAGCAAAATCTTTGGGCTCTATTTTTAGAGATGAGGAGGATAAGGAAAGCTTCTTTCTGAGTGACTCTCCCTCTCTAAGAGCTCAGGGCTCAGTGGAGAAGGTGAGAATAGCAGGAGGTCACTTCAATTTGCTTCTCCTTGCATGAAACCCATGCTTCACAAACTGGGCAGGGGATGAGAGTGAAGGATTGGGGCCCCCAGTATTCTCTCCTTGATAGAAATCTCCCTTCCACTCGTAGGCTGGGAATAAGTAGTGAGCTCCCTCATAGCAAATGTACTTGGCAGGACTCAGTTTTAGCAACAGGCAGTGGGGGGCAAGATGACAGATGCTGAAGACCTGCTCTGCCTGGCAAGAAAACTCTCTTGCAGCTAAGGAGAGAAAGAGCTTTATGATTTTGGCTCCAGCAACCTGGATTGACGTCTCCACCTTGCAAAGCGAGGGTGCAGACTGGGGAGGTCATTTTCAAGCAAATACTATAGAGTTTTGCCTTTCTTATCAAATTGTTAGATTTTTTTCTTAAATAGATATTTCTTTATTTCTTCTTTGCTGTTAGTACCATTTGCTGAGGTTTTCAAAAATTTCTCAGAAAGAATCTTTACTAGTTCCATTGAGGAGGGAATCAGAAGAGCTCTTCATAGTGTGATACCAGTAGTCAATTAAGAAGCCTTTTCTGACCCCACACTTTAAATTAGATCCCTCTGTAACACTATCTCATTTATCCTTGCTATGTTTCTTCATATACATTGTCAAGTGACAATTGTAATCTTTATAATAGTTATTTAATATTTGCCTCCTTCCTTATGAGACCAGAAACCACATGTTTAATTTGTTCACAAATTAATTTTTCCTTAGGCCACAGCATTCAGAAGTAAGTGCTGTGTAACAAAGAGTAGGCAGCCTGTGCAGAAAAAGAAGGTTGTTCAGGTATTATTACATCTACAAATATTAATTAAATGACCACGTTGCTCTGGGCTCAGGGCTAAGTGCAACAGCTATATTAATGCAAAAACACATCTGTTCTTTGATCTTTGAAAGCCCGGGGCACCTGAGAGAGACAAACAGTAAACATAGAAACAAAAATAAATACTATAAAGAATTGTGCAATTATGATAAAGAAAAAGCATAAGCTCCTAAAACAAACATCTACAAGGACCCAATTTCCTTCAGGATCACATATGTTCTCCCAAAAGCAATAAAATGATATAAACAATGTGAAGAAACCTGTTTAGTGAAGGGGGAAGGGCATCATTTTGAAAGAAAATTTAAGAACAAGAGCTTTCTAGGAAGGAGGAATACGGTACACATAGGAACTGAAGCAGAACTGTATTGGGTGCATTCAAATAACAGAAGGAAGCGCAGCATGGCTAATGTAGGAGAAAGAGAGAGACCAGGAAGTCAAGGCAAGACTGGGTGGGATACTAGAGTTTTGTGGAATAAACAGGGTTTGACATTTGGTGCTATAACGAATAGTGTCCTTGATCAGAGGTTGGAGAAGCCTGAGTCTCCCTCTTAGGACGAAGGCCTTATACTGTTTTCTGCTGAAGTGACTCAGCGCTCAGCAGTATCCCATGAGCCAGGCCAATTTTATTCATGACTTATATTCCACCTATCCTGAGAAAAATTTTTAGGAGCTGTTTCTTGCTAGAGCAGAGTACGAAAGAGATTAAATCAAAATGTTTCTTGGAGAAGGTCAGATACATGCTTATAAATCTTCCTGAGCTTTGCTCCTGAAAGAATATTTCAAACCGTTTCCTTTCAAGTTCTCTTGTTCAAGGCAATATTGTTCTTGGCAAAAGAAAGAACTGTAGGGGATACAGAAGTTAGTTTTTACAATATCCAATTTTTTAAACCCCATGTAAAGCTGTCGTGAGTTGATCCAAAGCTACTATTTTGGAAACCAGGACTCAAAAAGAAAAAAAGAGGTTTGCATGAGCTAATTTGCTATTGTCCAATAACCCCACTTCCCACCCCTGGAAGGACCATACAGGAATGTTAGCATATCCCTGGAGCTCCCAGGGCCCTGAGTCAACAGCTCGTTATTCTTTGCGGAAGCTAGAGAACCTTGGTGCCTTTGCCTGTCTAGAAATGACAAGTTTTGCCTCCCAACAAATTTCTGGAATTACTTTTGCAGTCTTTTCTTCGTTTAAATTTCAGGGGTTCTGGATTAAGAGTGTATTTGCTTTAGAGGGATCTGTACCCTGAACCAGCTTGGGCTTGTTCTAATTAGGGCATTGGTGGCATCCTTCACAGGGGGGATGCACATTGGAAGCAGCAGCATCGTCCTGGGCCACACATTAAGCACTAACAAAAGCAAATGAGAAGAAAAAAAAGGTCCGGCATAATTTTTTGTGATATCCGCCACCACAGATAAGCAAAAAAGTCCTCGTGTATTCTGTATGTGGCCAGCGGGCCACAGGTTGGACACCCCTGGAAACTTACATTTGCCATTTGCTCTCATTAACTGAGTGGCTATTTCTACATAGATGAGGCGCTGCTTCCTTGACCACAGGTGAAGAAAACTCTGAACTGTTAACATAGCCTTCAATCTGCGGAAGATGCTACGAACGAATTTATTGTCATGATTCTCTTCAAATTTCTCCAGAAAATTGAAAGCTTTCCACAGGGTTTTGGGAGAAGTCACCTCAAGCCTGGTGCAGTGTCACCAGTCAAGACAAAGAAAACATATTGTGCCTTGCTGTTGATGCTGGGGTACAGTCGAGGCCTCAGGGTTTTGGCTTATTTTCTCTCAGGAGATAAGAGCACAGTATGGTCACTTCAGCGCTGTTCCTACTGGCAACCTTCCTCTCCCATAACCCACAGTCATCAATGACACTCAGCATTCACTTCCCAAGGCCAGCTCACCACTATCTGGCAATTTCTGAGTGGTAACTTTTAATATAGTGTGCTATGAAGTTTTTCATTATCTTCTTCCAGGAAAAGAACAATACTGGCTAGCTTACTTTATATGGGGCTTGAGGATTACAGAGATTAGTTCTAAGGTTACCCAGAAAGTTTTAGTAAAACCAATGATTGAAACTCACCTAAAGTTTCAGCATGCCCAGGGGAAAGCTCGTGGTGGACAGGAAATAACAGGGGATCAGGAGTTAGGAGGACAGATCACAAACCCAAGTTATCCCATTTGTCCTGGTGACCCTGAGAAACCCCTTTCAAGAGTTGTTTCCCTACTGTGAAAAGAGGAAAATTATTCTTTTGTGAGAATGTAATAAATTAAACTCAGTAAGGGTGGGTGTCTCAGTATATCAGGAAACTTTGCTTGGCTCTGAACTCTAGACATATCTAAGAGATGTACTGACAGGCTATACTTTTGACTTATACGACATCATTTTACATTTGAGGAAAGAATTTCCATGGTAACTAAATACCTTTCAAGTAATCAAATAATCCTACCCATCACTCCAGTTGAACAGTTAATTTCTAGCACATGGGACAGATAATGGGACCTGCATATGGGCAATAATCAGAAGGATTCTCAAGGTGCAGTTCACAGAATGCTTGATTTGTGCTCATAATACTCTATTTTTTCTTGCCCAGAGGTTGCTTTACATGATGGTTATTTTATTCTCCTTGCACCTTTTCATTCTTGAAAAGTTTAATTTTTAATTGCAGTAGCAAAAAGCAGCGTAATGGCTACCATTTTCAGATAGAATGACACTTTCTATAGATTGCCTTGAGCTCTGCCTTTTCCAGGAGCCACCAAGAGGCATAGTCTTCTCTTCCTGGGACCGTGGCTCCTCTCTGTGTTGTTCCCTTTAAAGTCACAATGATGTCTTGGTGTGTTCCCATCTGGAACATAGAAGCGTAGCACCATATGTCACATTCTTTTTTCTCATGTCACGAAGCACACTCCAGAACGCAGGAGCTGAGCTCTCCACGACAGCAGGGGTTTGTTTGTATTTTAATATTGAGTTCCCAGTGTCTGAGACAATGTTGGCATAGAATAACCCCGTGACATATTTGTGGACCAGCTGGCCTATTTAGTAGGAAATATTAGGAATTCTCAAACCCTTGTAACTAAAGATGGATTTCTCAAGTTTCAAGGTTAAGCACTGGGGTTAATTTTGTTCTGATAAAATAGTGCATATAAGTCACAACTGGACAGTACCAAACAACCACACAATAGCACCATCAACAACAAATATTCTGTGTTTACCCTGTGCCATACACTATGTTATGTGATTGCATGATATTATATACAGGGTGTCCATAGAGTATCATAGTTATCTGTTTTAAATTACACATGAACTTTATGGATGCCCTGTATAATTATGATGAGCAATCATCATCATTTCTAATTATAAGAAAAAGAAGGCACAAGAACTTAATTAAATAACTTGTTCTAGGCATAAAGCTGGTAAATGAGATAGACAGAACTTTACCCTAAGCAGTGTATGGTCACAACC
Organism: Galagoides demidoff; assembly: GCA_963574575.1. Lineage (NCBI taxonomy): Eukaryota > Metazoa > Chordata > Mammalia > Primates > Galagidae > Galagoides > Galagoides demidoff. The sequence continues at coordinate 11,556 of CAUYQV010077135.1, forward strand.
CCACCCCTGAATCCCCGTGGACTGTGAAGACTTTCATTAAAGCGGCGTAACTCAGAAGAGTCTGTCATTAATCTTCCAATTATGAGCCACAGTTGCACAAAGAACTAGTGCAACTTTTCTCTGACACTTCCTCCAAGTTAGTATAATATGCTAATTTGTAGATTTCATACCTTGAGCTTTGGCAACCTGGCAGACTGGACAAGATGGGCTCTGGAGTCAACAGTGTAAAAGTCGCTGCTGGGTCTTGTTAGATTGGACAAGCCGTTTAATCTCTCTATTCCCTGATTTATAAAATGGTAACAACAGCATCTACTTCCAAAGTTTACATGCAGATTGCTTTATAGAATTCACACAAAGTGCTCGGAATGGAGCTGAGAGCATAGACACAAAATAAAAATCAGTTATCATCATCATCAGACATTCTTGGACTTTTTGTCCTAAGGTGCTTATGAAGTATTGAGATAAATTTTGCAGTGAATTCTGGCTCACTCTATACAATTTGGATGAAAAGTATCCCCACATTTTTGCCTTTGTTTAAGCCTTCCAATAAGGAAGGCCATAAGAGCCTTCCAATAAGGAGGCCATAAAAGCACATTGTGATTAAGGGGATTATATTTTCCCCCAAAAGTAGAGAATATGGTGTATCAAAAGGAATGACTTTTTTTTTTTTTTAATGGAGACGGGGTCTCAGTCTGTCACTCAAGCTGGAATTTAGTGTCATGGTCTTAGCTCACAGCATCACTGCAGCATTGAAGTCCTGAGCTCAAGTGATCCTTCTGTCTTAGTCTCCCAAGTAGCTGAGACTACATGTGCACATCACCATGCCTGGCTAATTTTTTCTTTGGTTTTGTAGAGTTGTATTGGAGGAGAGTCACTATTTTGCCCATGCTGGTCTCAAACTCCAAAACTCCTGTTCTCATGCACCCATCTTGGCCTCCCAAAGTGCTAAGATTACAGGTGTGAACCATTGCACCTAGCTTGAAAAATAGTTCTTATTTAAACATACTTAAAACTAAGAACTTACCAAATTCTAAACATACATAGAAAATTTAGTTATGTTTATATTGAATTTTTATTGTTGAGAAAAATAAAAGCACATAAAATCACAATTGTCTCAAAAATTACGGGCACTGTATTTGTTTTATTTTATTTTTTATTTAATCATAATGGTACATTAATGCAGTTATGGGGTATAACGTGCTGACTTTATATACAATTTGGATTGCTTACATTAAACTGGTTAACACAACCTTCACCTCACTTATTTGTTGTGTTAGGACATTTATACTCTGAATAGTTTTGACATGTGCCCTTGCGTTGCACACATTGGGTAAGGTCCCACCACATCACACATGACAAATACAGTGCCCGACAAGACTCAGTCCAGATGGGCACTGTGTTTGTCATGTGCGATGTGCATAGGAGTGACATTCATTTTGTCTTCAAAGATTCAGTTCTCCTCTGTATCATTTATTTCTCTTTGTGGCAGGTAGGTGTGTTCTCAAAGCAAGAGGACTTTGCTTTGAAGGAGAACTTGCTTCCTAACTAGGACAAGTGGGTTCCACAGATAAACTTCAGGTGTCTGTGCATCCCGTGTCTGTACCAGCTGCTCAGAGCCACAGTATCCATGACTGGTCATCGGCTTCAGGGCAGCCTGCATTCAGTTGCTAAGTGAGAAGGGCAAGCTTATGGAGACTCAGCTGACCACGATCCTTTGCTGGGAACTATTTGCTGCAAAGCTCTCCATTGGGTTAACCAGGCCTTGGTGGGTTTATACCACATTTTACTTCATCCTCTCCTGGGTCCCGTTCCTCTTCCTTTCCTTTCACAGGTGACAATCCCTAACTAGTACCCTACACAGCCAGATTCCATCTCAGCTTTTTATCTATTTATTTATTTATTTTCTGGATGATGCAAACTGCCCTACTCGGCAATAAAATTGCAGTCGTTGGAGAAAGCATGTAATTAGATGGCATTTTTGAGCCGGATCAACTCACTTTCTGGCTGGCAATGAGGACTTCTTCAATGCTGGCACAGTGTTTCCCAGAAAATAAGACACTGTATTGTATTTATTTTTTCTCAAGAAGACACACTAGGGCTTATTTTCAGGGGCTGTCTTCCTCTCTGTACCAAAATGCATGGTGTGGCTATGCAGATATGCTGCATAGCCTTGCCCATCACTAGGTCTTATTATCAGGGTAGGGCTTATATTTAACAAATGCATAGAAATCCTGCTAGGGCATATTTTGGGGGGTAGGTCTTATTTTCAGGGAAACATGGTAGGAGGAGCACAGGTGATGGTTCATCTGTTTAGGTTTCACTGGTGGTGAACTGGGAAGCTGCCTGGTGGAGTTAATCCACTAGCAAGTGGAATGTGTGAAGTTTCAATATTTAGGACGATGAAGGAGAAGGTTCATAGAAGGGAAATTAAATTAAATAGTTCTTGTTAGGTATCATTAATAATCTAAAGAAAGTAAGCAACATTTGAGGGTCAGAAGTAGAAAATGAAAGCTAAAAGTAAAAGCCAATGGCCTTTCAAATTTGCATATCAAACAGCTCTCTTTTCCTGCAGAAGCAAAGCTGAGAAATTCAAGGACAAGAACTCAGATCTAATAATCTAGGTAGAGACATCCCCATTCAAGGAAATTATAAGCCCAGTAAAGGGAGGTCTGTTATGCCAAAATCAGGACTTCATTTGGTAAAGTCGGAGACCTTAACACATGGGATAGTGGCACGTGGGTGAATGTTCCCAAACATTTTAATCATCCAGACTCCTCTGAACATCTGAACTCTCAGAAGTAGTCTGTCTCTTTGAGAAAAAGCTAGTATGCCCTGTGTTATATAAGACATCACAGAAGAATACACCCCTCAGAAAACTAGGTTCTTCCAATCATGCACCCAAATATTAAAAAATAAGCATTCTATTTTAGAAAGCATTTACAATTTAATAAATATTGCAAAGATAGTACACAGAGTTTCCATATACCCTCTACCAAGTTTTCATTACCATCACTTCATGCTGTATGGTAAATTTGTTAAAATTAATGAATCAATATTGATGTTATTATTAAAGTTCATTCTTGGTTTAAATTATCTTGTTTTTCTCCCCCCAACATTTCTTCTGTACCAAGGTCCCATCTGTGACACCAGACTACATTTAGTCATCTCCTGAGGTTTCTGTTGACGATGACTATTTCTCAGACTTCCCTTGTTTTTTATAATCTTGACAGTTTTGAGGAGTACTGATCTGTTATTTTATAGAACGACCCTCAACTGGGATCCATCTAAGGTTTTTTTATTACTGTTAAACTTGTGGGTTATTGCAAAGAATACCACAATGGTAAAGTGCCATTTCCATCACATCATTTCAAGGGCACACACTGTCAACATGATTTATCCTTGATGATGCTAGACTTGACCACCTAGGAAATGAACTATTTCCCAGGTTTTTCTATTGAGGTTAATCCCCCTCTACACTTTGCATGCTCTACCCTTTGGAGGGAAGTCACCCTCCACAATATACACATAACAAATGGAATGTTTGCTCTACTCATTAAGGGCAGAATATCCACGTAAATTATTTTGGATTCTTCTGAATGGGTAATTTGTATGTTCTCCCTCATTTATTTAGTTGCTCACTTTTTTACATTAATATGAACTTCTTTAATTTCTGATGCTAGAAGCATATTCTGGCTCTTCATTTATAGTCTCTGCCTTAGTTTTGGAATGAGCTAATCGACTATTTTTATTCCCTGGCCCAGTCTTACAATGAGATAGTCACCTATTTTAGTGAGGAGTGCTGGTTCCGTGTGCTAGAAAACAGAATTAAGAACCAAGAGTTGGGTGAAAGTTGTACCCTTCCTAATGGAGTATCCTTGCCCCTAGACTCTCCTAGCTGATAGGAGGAGGGAATATATGTGTGTATACTAAACTATGCAAAAACCATATCTACAAATATTTCTATGCGTAAGCATCTGGATCAGGTTAAGCATGAATTTATATAGAAGACTGAAACTCTACTTCATTACCCCATGGATACTTCAAGCCTCATCCTCTTAGTTATCTATAACTTCCCATTCACTGCTAAGAAGCTTAGAGAAAGCATCTGCTCTTGCCATCTGCAATCTATTTCTTTAATGGTTAAATGCTAGTCTTTGTGTGTGAGTGTGAGTGCACAGCATCTTTGGAATTGTTAACCTGTAATCCTGGGGGAAGCATTTTTATTAACTTGAGTACAGTGCTTCTATGTAGTTAATTTTGCTTTTAGTTTTACAGACTTACAGTCACTTAAAATTATTTAGGTCAATACCTCCTTCCATCACACCTTTTAGTGAGTTTTTTTTTTTTCATACAGTATTTGTAATATAGTTAGATTGTTCAAAACAAATAAAGAGCCTATAAAACAAGAATCATAGTTATATAAAACATTTTTTCTGATCATGCCAACATTTATGTCATATTTGTGACTAGTTCTAATGTTTGCTTTGTTTCTTGAATTATATTTCTCATTACTTTTTGTCATGACTTGTTATTTTGCTATTGTTGTTGAAAGCCCAGATAATGCATTTGGTTGTAGAAACTGAGGTAAATAAGTCATTAAGAGGATTTATGCATGCCGAGCCATGGCTGGTGGGCTAAACAACGACACCACCTGTAACCAAAAATAGCTGCACAATGCAGCGGGCACCTGTAGTCCCAGCTACTTGGGAGGCTGAGGCAAGAGAATCACTTAAGCCCAAGAGTTTGAGGTTGCTATGAGCTGTGATGCCACAGCACTCTACCCATGGTGACATAGTGAGACTCTGTCTTAAAAAAAAGAAAAGAAAAGAAAAGAAA